>JBDJHY010284780.1:0-30168 GCA_039654485.1 Withania somnifera
CCTCCTCCTCCTTCTTCTTGTTATCCTTTTTCTTCTACTACTACTTTTTCCTCTTCCTCCTCCTCTTATTCTTCTTCTTCATCTTCTCCTTCTACTTCTTCTTCTGCTTCTTCTCCTTCTTCTTGTTCATCTTCATCTCCATTCTCTTCTACTTCTGCTTCTTCTTATTCTTCTTCTTCTTCTCCTTCAAAATACAAAAAAAATCTCCCCTAATGGTTAGTATAATATAGGCCAGTTGTTGACAGAATGAAACTAGCCAAGTGAAGGAAACCATGGTCGTCTCGGATGACAAAGCTCACTGTAATCTCTGTAGTCAGATGGATCTACTCCGCATGATCACCACGACGTCGATAACCCCTGCCTTTATCTGCACCACAAAAAAGGTACGGAAGTACAACATGAGTACAAAACAAGGTACCTAGTAGACATCATCTTCCGCCTGGGTTAAGAATAATATGTGAGTAATAAATCAAGGAAGTAAAACATGTTGGTAATAGTATAGAAATAATAAGGAAGCAGTGAAACTAATAATAAGAAGGAGAGTAAGATATCGAATATACTAATATAAATCTACATGAGCTAAACATGATAGATATAGACTATAGAGTCCAAAATCTAAAACTCGTAACGAGGTAAAGAAACATACATGCATTCCATCCCAGTCAAATGTCATAAACCATGATACCATGTACGTAAAAACCACAAATAAGGATAGAATAGAAGGATATACTAAATATGGAATGAAACTAAACACACAAGAACCTACCGGCATCCTATACCACCAGTAAGTACAACCAGCACAAAATATCCTATCTGGCACCCCATCCCGCCGGTAGGGACAACCAACATAGCAAAACCCATTGTGACTCCCCCTTAAGCCTAGTGAGTAGATACAATACCTAAAAAATACACAGGGGTGCAAGAAATTAAAGCAGAATAGTATCAACCTAGAGCACACACCCCATGTCAATGCCAGACACACATCCCCTGTCAGTTTCAATAACATCACTGGACACACACCCCTATTATTATCATTAACATAATTGGACACACACACCCTATCAGTGTCATCAATATCAGCAGACACACACCCCCTGTCAGTGTCATCCACATCACTAGAAACACACCCCCTATCAGTGTCAATGTCAAGACGAGGGCCCAGCCCTTTAGTGCTAGTGACAGTCCAAACAGTAAATATACAAACTATTAATACAAATGTAGTAATAAAATAAATATTTATGACAACGGGAAATTAATGGAGTTTAGGATCCACCGAAGGACATAAGCTAAGAGCACATCTCACAATACTTATCGTGTAATAGATGAAATAAATGTTTGGGGTCAGTTGCCCCCTTACTGTGGCTAAGACACTGCATGCAACCCTTCACCCTCTATTCCCTTTAACGGGCCCCCCAAAATCTATTAATAAATATCAATAGAGAACGAGGATCAACCTAAGTAACCCACCCCACACTTCTATCCATATCACAATCATACTAATATTAACCCCACAGTGCACAAAATAAACCTAGCCTACCTGGACGCTGATGAAATCTCCGAAGTGCGTGCACGATCAACCTAAAGCTTCAACATGGTCGATGCCCTGAAACTATACAAGATACAAGTTTGATATTAAAATATGAAAAAGAAGACCTATATCACACTAGCAATTAAGGTCAGGACGTGGGGCCTACATCTTGGAAATACAACTAAACCACTAGTGCATAGCCCAGCTCGGGGACTCATGGTCCCAAAACGATCTCAAGGAGAGACTGATAATAAAAGGACAGCTAACTGAGATGAAAGGGTGATACCCTAATCTTAAGGGAAGGGTTGTTAGCATGGTCCACGCCGAGGTGACCTTGTTAAAATGACCTCACATCCTAAAGTAAAAACAAGGGGTGTAACCAGTCTGTAGAAGTATAACTGAGAAGGACTTCGTGAAGGTGACCTCGGGTGCTGATGAAACTTCACCAGGCGGCCTCACAAAAACAACCTCGTTAGGAGGTCCTAGTCAAGGCAACCTTGGGGCACTGGCGTAACATTTCCAAGGTGGCCTCGCCATGATGACCTCATCAAAGTGAACTCCAGGTGCTGGCGTTACTTCACCAAGGAGGCCTCTCCAAGTTGACCTTGCTAAGATGACCTCGTCAAGGTGACCTTGCTAAGACAACCTCGTCAAGGCAACCTTGGGGTGCTAGCGTTAATTTTCTAAGGCGGCCTGGCCAAGGTGACCTCGCTAAGATAACCTTATCAAGGCAACGTCAGGGCACTGGCATTACTTCTCCATGGCAGCCTAGAAAAGTGACCTCGCCAAGGCGACCTAGGAGTGCTGGCATTACTTTACTAAGGAAGCCTCACCAAGGTGACGTCTCCAAGACGACCTCACCAAGGACAACTCGCCAAGATAACCTTGTCAAGGCGACCTCGGGGTGCTGGGGCATTCAGTGATGTACATCAACTCAGGGGAAAACACTGAGCTTCTCAAACGAGCATCGGTAGCTCTAAATCTAACAAACCAAGAATGCATTTGGGGTGGGGAAACATAACATTAATTTTTAACCAGCTAGAGTTTAAGAGTTGCACATTATCCAATTGGGAAGTAAGGACAAGACATCTATAAACCAATAGGGGAAAGAGGATAAAACATCTATATGCCAATCTGGCAAGTAGTGCAAAAAGTCTACAAATCCATCTAGGAAAAAGATGTTGGAACTCATGAATTGAACCATAAAACATCTATATAACATCTACAAACATCTGCATGTTGGGACTAATGAATTGAACCATAAATCATCTATAAAACATTTATAAAACATCTGCATGCTAGAACTCAAGGATTGAACCATAAAACATATATGAAATATCTATATAACATTTGTATGATGGGACTATGAATTGAACCATAACAAACTGAAAAATAACGATTAACAACTATAGGATAGAACTCGTTAATTAAACCATAACCAATTGGAAATTGTAGATACAACAATTGCAAGTTGGGACCCATGCATTGATCCATAACCAATAGGAAATTTTAGATAAAGAAACTACACTCAAACAATTCTAAATAAGGAATGACAACTACACTCAGCCAAGCCCTGAACAATGGTGATCAACTATTATTCTATGAAAAACAAAGGAGAAAACTTACCAGTGAAAGGAAACGAAATTGTGAACTTGGGGATGGACTTCCCTTAGATTAGATTTTGAGTTTTGAGGCTCAACATCAGGTTGGATGGAAAAAAGTAGAAAAACGAAGTTGGGGAAAAAGATTTGAAACTTTCAAAGACACAATTAGCACATATATATATAGCTGGGTCCTTGTCCATTCTGCCGCTTGGGCTAGGCCCGAGGAGGGAATTGGGCTGAGTTGTATTTTCCACAAAATAGCCCAACAACTTTGGGACAAAAGCTCTACAACACAATTAAACTCAGAACAAAAAGTCTAGGACATAGACGTAAGGTCCAACTAGACCAAAGTCGAATTTGGAGCTAACAAAATTGTCCTAATTTGATTTTGAGTACGTTTACTACTATTTCACTCTTGAGTTCCACTATTTCAAAACCAAATCTTTCAAATAGGGAAACTGAGACAACAGGAAAATCAGGACTTAGTCAGCAAGCAAAACGGTGAATTCACTCCACCTCAAAAGATATCAAATCTCGACATGTTAAGATAAATTAATAAATTGAGCCTCATACTCTGAGACTGTCATCGAACCTTGTTTCAATCCCTTATACTGTGTCTACGATGCCTTACAGACATTACGAGGCACATACTGGGCAAGAAATACCTCTCTAAACTATCTCCAGGTAGGTGGAGCTGACACTAGCTATCTATGATTCCAAAATGTCCAAAATCACCGCTTGGCAGTACCCTTAAGCAGATAGGATGTGAAGTCTACCCCGTGAGATTGGAGCTTTAATATATGAAGGCGCTCCTCACAAATAGTAACAAACTTATGGGGGTCCTTCCCTTGTGCTCCTGATTACCCGGTGAGCACACACCATACTAAGGAAATATGCAGGGGCGCAGGAAAGTAAAGTTGAACAGTACCATCAAATACACACCCCCTGTTAGTGTCAATAACCAACATTGGACAAATACTCCCTGTAAGTGTCAATAATCAACATAGGACATACATACTCATCAGTGTCACTAATCAACGTTTGACACACACTCCCTGTCAGTGTCAATAATCAACATTGGACACGCACCCCCTGTCAGTGTCAATGATCAGGACCTTTCCCTCACAATATTAGTGCCAAGTCTCCAGTCCAAATAGTAAATGCATAAGGGTATCAACACAACAGAAACAACAAGACAAATAACAATCAAATAGAAAATAAACAAAGTCTAGGATCGACCAGAGGAAGCCAACTAAGATCTTGTCTCACCATAGTCATCACAGACAGCTAAATAGTTCTCAAGGTTAGTGGCCTCCAAACGGTGGAACTAGGACTCGGGCATACAACCTTCACCCCTTATGCCCGTCCACGGGCCCCCAAAATTCTACAAGAATATTAATAGAAATACAATGAACAATCCAAATAACCATGCCAACACTACTAACAATATCACAAGCATATTAATAATAACCTAGTCTACAGTGCACATAAATAAACATAACCTACCTAGACACTGGCGTAAATCCCCAAAGCGTGTGCACGGTGAACTCGAAGCTCCAACATAGTCGATACCACCCGAAACTAAACAAATTACAAGTATAGGGATCAAAATATGAAAAATAAGATCCATATTTCAAATAGCAACCCAGGACGAAAAGTGGGCACCACAACTCGATTTTTTTTAAATATACTAGCGCATAGCCGTCAGCTTGGAGGACTCTTGGTCTAAAAAATAATATTAAGGAAACAATAAATCAAAGGGTAAAACCTGTTGGCTCTGCATTAGTTAATACCTAGGAAAACCATTTCTACTGGGTATTGTTGTTAGCATACTAGTGGAAATCATCCGTCTAACTCTCGGGAGAAATAAAATTACTAAATGAACCATCCTATAGATCAAATCTTCATGGATATCAACATCAACTCTCTGAACCTTGACCTTGCTCAAAACAGGCATCTCAGAAGCTTTTTGACTTTTGTCTCCCATGCATTATAGATGAGACTTATAGTTCTAATAGAATTCACGAATTATGGTAGGATAATACTGGTCTGACAGTCTGTTTATCCAATCTAGCTAGTATGCCTGAAATACTCACCCAATCTCTGGATAGTCTGGCAGATTTGTTGTACCTATCCAGATTTCTTAAAAATTACTCTGCTAGAATTGACCTTTGGCTTTTATAGTGAGTCCTTTAGCATATATTTTATCTGAACCTTCCACTTCCCACTGGGAGTCATCCCTGAATTCTAGATTTTTGCTCTTTAGTACTTGATACACATCCTCCTTGAGATTTTTATCCAAGACTGGTCGAGGTGTATGATATTTACTCCCTAAAATACTGCCACTTCATGATTCCTCACTACCCAATAAGTCTCCTGACTCTTCTCTATATTCCTCTTCTGAAGAGAGAATGATATTTGGCTTAAGTCTAGTAGGCTCCACAAGTGACCTAGCTTTCATAGACTATAATCGGGTCACTCTTTGATCAGGACTATCATCCTCATCCAATAAACCTTGAAAAATTTCACTTCTCTGATTAGCTCCACACCATATAGGAGCGTTGGATGTCATTGTTACCTACAAGGCTATTGTTAGAACTGATACGAAAATCATCAAACTAAAATTAGGGAGTTTAAGCATATTAGGACCTTTTAGGATGGAAGGGTAGGATAGTTTGTCCAAAGATGGATGGATAGCCACCCCTTCTTTATTCAGTAAAAAGTGTAGAATCATACAAATAATTCTTTTAGTTTCTAAATAGTTAAATAGCCAATGGGCGATAAGCATGGACGATCGTCTCACTCAGGATGGTTTTTCCATACTTTTGCCAGTTCACTACCCTTGCATGTTATTCCTTATTTGATAAATTTTAATCAACTAAACTACCCAATCTATAAGTGGATGATGTTCCCAACTTTGATCCAGTCTTTGATGATTAATCCAACCCTATCACCCAATTCTAGTTTGAAGCCAATGTGTTTCTTTAAATGCGATGGATTTGGGTGGTCCGTATGCCTTTGGATGATTCACCCAAAATTTTTCCCGGCATATTGGACTTGCATCCAGTAAGATTCTTGTGACACAATTTAATTTGGACGTTTCTCCCAGTTATATGCGATTCTTCTGTGCTACCCGCTCAAAAACTTCCAACTGCTTCAAACAGTTATATGCATTCACCTTAAATACTTAGACTTCATCAAGGTAGAAAATTTCTAAAGCTCAAACCTCTAAAACATATCCGAAAAACCTTTTCATTTGTTGTCCATTTGCCTTGAATATTTCTTTTTAAGAATTCTCCAGCTCTACCACTACTAATGGGAAAACCTTTGTTACAACAAATGGGCAGACCACTTTTATTTTAGTTTTCCATGGAACAATCATAATCTCGAGTTAAAAAATAAAACTAAATCCCCCGATGAACTCTCTACGATCAATCCTTCGGTCATGGTTCCTTTTTATCTTGTCTTTGTAAATGGAATATCTCTTATATGAATATTTTTTAAATGCATCAAACCTATTTATTTGCTCCATACGTAAGCTCATGACTTTATTCCAACTCAAGTTAACCATTTTTAGACCCCACATTTCCTTATGCTCTAGTTCAACCGACAAATAGAAATATTTTCCATACACCAGTTTTAAAGGTGACATTCTAATTGGTGTCTTAAATGCATCCTATATTCCCATAAGGTTTCATCCAACTTGCATGACCAATATGTCAATAAATCATTTACAGTCTTAGAAGGGATGGAATTGATCTCTCTATTTGATACCTCAACCTGTCAACTTTTCTGAAGATTAGATGGCATTTCTACCTTATGCTTATTTACTCCCTATTTGGCTAACACTGTTTGAAATATTTTTTCACATAAATGGGATCCCAATCACTGATGATGGTCTTGGGTGTCCCAAACCTGGTGAATGCATTCTTCTTAAGGAAACATACAACACTCTTCCATTCGTTATCGGGTAATGACGCAACATTGACCCACTTTAAGAGATAGTCAACAACTGTCAGAATGCATTTTTTCCTTTATGAACTCATGAAGGGGCCATGAAATCAATTCCACAGATATCAAAGAGCTCATCTTCAATTATTGGGTCATAAGAAGTTCATGATTTCGTAAATGTATTCTTTCCTTTGACATCTTTTGCAGGCTTTCACAAACTCATAAGTGTCATGGTGAAGACTAAGAAAATAGTAGACATATTGTAATACAATCTGTACAGTATGAGTACCACCATGACAAGCCTTAAGGATGTTCATCGTGTTAACTTTTTGTACGCATCTTCTTATCATAGTATTAACACAGTTCCTAAATAATAAAGGATCATCCCAAAAATACTTATTGGTATCATGAAGAAATTTTTTCATGCATATGGATTTATTCCTTCTGGTATGATATTGCTAACCACAAAGTTTGCATAGTCAGTATAACATGGAGCCGTATCTATCGTAATAGCCGTAACCCTTTGATCAAGGAAAGAGTCCATAATCTCTACATCAACCTTCTCTCTTCTATCTACTTTTAACCTTGAGAGATTATCAGACACATAACACTCACATCCCTTTTGTTCTTTCTCCTTAAAGTAAATTTCTCGAAGATACAATATCTAACGAATCATCCTAGGTTTTGTATCTTTGTTATCCATGAGATATCTCAAGGCTGCATGATAAGTATGTACCAAAACTTTGGTGCCAATGAGGTAAGATCTGAAGTTCTTGAAGGCATATACTATAGCAAAAAACTCTTTCTCAGCAACTGTATAGTTCTCTTTCACCCTATTTAATTCTTTAATTGCATAATATATTAGGTGGAAAATCTTCTCTTATTATCTACCCTCGAATAACACTAAGTACAACTCCACTCGTATCATATATTAACTCAAATGGATTTTCCCAATTCAGGCCAACAATAATCGGTGTAATAATAATTTTTTTTTGATGCCTTTAGAAGCTTTCATACATGCCTCTTAAAGTAAAAACATTACCTCTTTCTTAACAAGTTTGAATAGTGGTTTTGCGATCTTCGAGAAGCCTAGAATAAACCTTCTATAGATGCCAGCATAACCTAAGAAGCTTCTCACACCCTTTATAGAGATCGGAGGTAGCATCTTCTCAATCACCTCCACCTTTGATCTATTTACTTCAATGCCTTTCTAGGAGATTTTGTGGCCTAGAATAATACCCTCTTTTACCATAAAATAGATTTTTCCTAGTTAAGCACCAGGTTAACATCTATGCACCTTTGTAAGGCATTACTCAACTTCTTTAGCCAATCATCAAATGTGTCCCCAAAAACTAATAATGCATCTATGAAGACTTCAAGTGAGTCTTCCACCATGTGTGAGAATATAGACATCATGTATCTTTGAAAAGTGGTCAGAGCATTGCACAATACAAAGGGCATATGTTTAAAAGAAAATGTACAATAAGGGCACATAAAAGTTTTCTTCTACTGATCCTCTAGGACCATGGAAATTTTGTTATATCCCAAATAAAAATCTATGAAACAATACCAGGACTGTCCTATAAGTCGATTAAGCATTTGATCCATAAACGGCATTGGAAAGTTGTCTTTTGGAGTTGAAGTGTTCAACTTCTTATAGTCCATGTAAATTCTCCAACTAGTCACCGGCCTCGGTAGGATCAATTATATTTTCTCATTTTTTACCATAATAATGCCTTCCTTTTTCGGTATGAATTTCATCGGACTCACCCATTTGCTATTTGCAATCGTATAGACAACACCTACATCTAAATGTTTAATTGTTTCTTTCTTGAAAACCTCCTACATTGGCTAGTTTAATTGCCTTTGATAATCCCTGCTATGAACACATTCAACCTTAAGATCAATGCAATTTGTGCAAATCCCAGGTAGGATACCAACAATGTTCGTGATATTCCATCCTATAGATTTTCTAAACTTTCTCAATATTTTAACTAACGCCACAATCTGTTGGTCTATAAGATGTGCAAAAATATGACTATAAAAGGGTTATCTTCTCCCAGTAATGCATATTATAGGTGGCTTGAAAGTGCTTGAAGCTCCAATAAATAGGGCTTTTCAACTGATGACTTTGTTAGTGTCTTTGGCATGTTCTTTAGGTGTAAATAATTTTTTCGTTGGTAGGAATAATACCAACTCCAGTCAGTGCATTCATAGTTTCCTCATAATCATCCTTGATTTCACCATCAAAGTTCATCTTTACAATAACTAATAGCTTAATAAATATCTGTTCTTCAATTTGCATCTCTCTCACGTTATCCCATTCAAACTCAATCACGGATACTACACTCATATCCCTTATTTTCTTAATATATTTGCAGATGTTGAAAGTCACCTCCTTATTATTTAGCTGAAACTTTATCTCGCCTCTTTCCACATCTACAGGAGCTTTCCTAGAATCCATGAAGGGTATGCCTAAAATGGTGGGCCCCCTGAGGTCAAATCACAGTCCAGTATAACAAAAAAAGCAAGAATGTGATATTATCCACTTTGAAAAGTACATTAAACGAGATCCCAACTAGCTTCTTGATTGATATGTCAGCAATCAAGAGTCGCATTGTCATCGGTGCTTCTGAGCCCAATTATTTATAAATTTCTAACGACATCAATTTGATACTTGCACCTAGATCATAAAGAGATCGAGCCAAATTGAACACTTTAATAGTACATGGAACTGTGAATCCTCTTTGATCTTCTTTATTCTAAACCAAAAATCTAAATTATATAGCACTACAATGATAAATATTTTCATTGGGTTCAAAGCTCACTGTTATTTTCTTCGTAACCATGTCTTTCATGAACTTAACGTATCCTTGCATTTTTCAAGTGCCTTCACTAGAAAAAAATTCACTGACAATTATTTGAAGATGGATATAAATTTTTGAAACCTATCATACTCATTTTTCTTCTTCACTCTTTGAGGGAATGCAGAAGGTGGTCTCGGTATCATGATCACCTAATCTTGTTCTTCCTTTCTCACTTTAGTACTAGGTTTACTATCATAGTGTAATTTATCAACTACATTCTCATTCTTATCAACAAGATCTACTTTGGTTATTGAATTGTCAGCTTTTTCCTTTTCTTTAATTAGTTGCATCAGTTATAATAATACATTGCCAATTTTCATAGTAATTTTGATGTAGTGATAATCTTTCTTGGAAGTGCGCACTGTGTCCCTATGCAATGTCCCTGCCTTCCATTGATTCAAATAAATAAGTATTTGTCTTAACTGAAACTCTAATTTCTTGATTGAAATTGAATGTGATTCAACAATCTGATTAATTTTATGTATATGTATGTCCATTTCCTTTGAATTTTTATTAGATAATTCTAATTTTTGAAATGCTTTTGCTAACAACTCCTTCATTCTTGAAGTACCAGACTCTATATCATGATTCCCTAAAGGTATATATACACCAATCCAATCTTTCTTGTAGCTATCCTTATTTCTCCAGCTTTTCTTCCTTCTAACTCAATAATCTCTCATCTCATTAAAGTAGTCTCTATTGACATTCTGAACTTGAATTCCCTAATGCAACCTCCCTAATAATGCAAATACTTTGCTTCCTCCTCAGAGTCTAACTTATTTCTTCATACCTTCCTTTACTATATGCTTCCAAATACTTTACTTTCTCATAGACTTTACCTAACAATTATTTTGACATAAGATCTATTTGAGTTTTTAGGTGTGCCATGTCTTGATCTCTCTCTTATTCTCTTTGATGTTTCTCCATCAACATCGCTTCAACTTTCACACAATAATACACCTCATCTGCTCTAGTATGTCAACCACGATTATTTTTTTTTCACTTTATCAAGTTCCTATGAACTTGTACATACGTTATTGACATATGAGATCCACTATTAATACAATCTACTACTAACTTTAAAGGTACGTTTGAGACTCTAGGACATTGCTTAGTATTCTTGTTTTATATCAACCAAGTGTCATGTAGAGCTTTATCATTCTTTTTTCTGAAGTTGGTGGTTTCATACAAGAGCACTAGCATCTTCGATTGAGGAAAGAACCTTTCTAGGAAATCTACTTTCAACTCACCCCAATTAGATATAGAGTCTGATGACAGGTCATCTAACCACATAGTGGCCTCTACATGTACTAATAAAGGAAATAGCCTCAACCATATAACATTATTACTCACTCCTGGTAGGTTGTAAGACTTACATTTAGCAGTGAAGTTCTTTAAGTGAATATTGGGATCTTCACCTTCTAATCTTCTAAATACCCCATTCATTGTCAAGAGCTAGATTAGTGTTGGTAATATTAAACTTTTTGTTTGGTGCTAGAGGAGGTAGAATAATTGCTTCTGTCCCACCAACACCATCCAAGTTGGCATCATCATCAACATTGAACACCTCATTGTTCCTCACTTACCGAGGTTGTGGAGGTGCAACTAGATTGTTACCTATATGTGGATCATTTGGATGTAACTGATAATGTTCTTGTAGTAGTGCATCTTCCTATCTATTCATTCTTTAGAATATTTTATTGATCTTCGGATTGAATGACAGTAATGTTATACCCGAGCTTCGGGTATTTGGCATAATCTATGAGTCAACCTGAGATAGAACTAAAATAATAACCAAAGTAAAAATTAGAACTAAAACTAAATGATAAATATTCACACTTGACCTAACTGATAACATATGCCCCGATAATGGCTCTAAAATTTGATATATCTACATTACACCTCCAAAAGAAGCATAAATGATCGTTGTCAAATATAGAACCCAACAAGGTTAGGGTCAAATACCACAAGTAATATGGTCCCAAATTCAAGTTGTATGTGCATATTTAGTCAATTACTCAATTATTTCTTAGATACATAAATGTATTATGGGGATTTTGATGTTTCAACAGTAATCGTTTGTAATTAAGTTTGAGAGATCAATCTACGTATTTAGTAACAAATTTCAGGTAACGAGAAAATCAAGGATTATGTGCATCATAGTACCAAAAAATATTTGGATTATGAACGTTCTTGGTCTTGCAATCTTTCATAATTTTATTTGTTATCACTTTAACTAAGTGTTTATGAACCTATTCTTAGATAAATCTCGTTGCACCTTTTCAGACTGTAAAAGAGTGTGATATTTCTATATTTATATCAAGATGATTATCATAGGTACAATAATAATTATTAGATGAGGTTAACATCATAAATTTCTTATCATAATCTCAACTCCAATATTTAATTGTATAGTTCATACTAATTAAACTAGGCATGTTCTAGTTTTTACAACCACCAAAAATTAATAAACTTATAGAGATTATGTACAGATACACTATTTAGATAAAAGAACTAGGTTATATTCACAAACCTAGATTTTTTTAACATATGGATCCCATAATCCTAGAGTTGAGGAGTTAGCTACTCATTATTATAATTATACACTAACAAAGAAAAAAATCACTATATATGATACCGATACCAAATTCTCTTCCAAAGTTGTTGTTTTTAGTAGCAAGAGGTAATAATACATAAAATATCTCTTTTCAATAATAAGGCATAAAATAACCTAATTCTTCTATATGTAGTACAGGGTACAAGATTAATATTATTTGAAATCAAAGAGTATATTTTGCTTAGGTTTGGGAGCAGTTTGGATGAACAGTCCACCATTGGGTGATTTGTCTCTCCCTTACGTCCATCACAGGCTTCCAGCAATAACAATCCTAACAAACGGTGCCATGATGGATGAGTCATCCAAGATTGCATGGTTCTTCCAGTATTCCTTCTCGTTCTTGCTTATTAAATAGTACATATGGCCTCAGATGGCAGCCTATGGATGACAAGTCAAAGGCTAGACGAACAGTCCATTTTTAGACGATAGTTGGGCTTCAAAAATAGTCTTGATCTACCTAGATGGTACAACTTGGGTGAATCATCTAGTTCTGGATGAGCTGTCCAATTTATCTTTAGAATTCCATTTCTTCACTGAGTTTCTCCAAAGTTCAACAATAAAAATTTACCTTGTACAAACATAGAAAACACATTAGATCTCACAAAAGTTACTCAAGAACTTGCATTTATTTAGAGTTTTAAGTGAAGTATGTGATGGAAAATTCCATCACATTATATGTAATTGAGGTTAGTAGTAATTATTGGGTAGTATTCAATACCTTTCTATATATTGGATCTCATTTTATTTGTTGAGTTCATCTCTATGGGTTTTGATTCATTGGTATTTCTTATATGTGGGATTACACATTCTTTGTGGGTTTCTCCATTAGTTACATTGTTCTACATACCCGTAGTAGATTCATAGTGGTGGATCAATTATGTCGATCCAATAGACCACCTTGAGAAGGCCTGGCTGCGGAATAACCTATTAGTGATATAGTATAATCAATGATGTTTTTAACGTTGACCATCAGTGGATTTATATTATGTTAATGGATTTATGCGTAGTGATGGTTGTGAGACACAAGTGGTGTTGGTAGTTTCTCCTAGTTTTTTTGGTTTCTTCCATGTTTTTACTTAGTGGTTGGTTTCTTAATGGTGGATCGGATGAACCAATCCTATGGTATGATCTTATTAAGGGTTGAGTTATATTAATTATTTCTGGTATGTTAGATGGGACGTGATAGTGGGATTTGAAATGACTATTTAAAGTATCTTGAAAGATGAATTTTTAAGGATATGCGTTAGCAAGGAGGCTTAGGGAAGATCACTGCTAGGGTTGGAATCATTGTATCAAGCATTGGCTAGTGATTAGATCAGTTTCATGAGATTTATGTGCTTTACGAATTGAGTCTGTTGTTGTTAATATCTTTTCATATATGAGGCTAAATTATCCCTGATGTGACACTCGATATTTAAGTTGATATTGTGGTGGGTGTTCATGTTTCAAAAAATCAATTTTGGTTACTACTTCAAACAGTGTATGCGTTCTATTTTGATTTCAGCGATTTAATGTAATATTGGTTACCTATGTGATGAAATTGGAAGGCAGTGACCAGTAATCTTAGAGTCTTGAGTTCTATAACATGAACAGTTTACTAATTTGGGTAAAGGAATGAATGTTAGACATGCTTTATTCAGTTCGAACATCCACCTTGTACGACTTGACATTTGGATATTCGAGGAACTAGTTTCTTATAATTTAGAACGCATGTATGTGTATATTGATTTATACCATCAACAATGTGTTTGTAGTGGTAATATTACCTATCAGGTGAGGTAGAGTTGATATTTTAGTTCATCTAGTGTTTCATCCGAGATACATGATTACTTGGGGCATGTGTTGTACCTCTGTTCCAATACTGTCAGTTATAATCTATGTTGGATAGTGCATTCTCAAGATGGCACAACCACATTACAACACAAGTCAGTAGTTATGCATCTCATCATGAAAGTCAATAAGTGTCAAAGTTGTTTTGGGTATTAATGACTAGACTAGTTGGGTTACTCTTCTATGAGTGTAGATTGACTTCAGATTGAATTCTGCAGTTAAGTAACATCAAATGATTATTTCAAAGGATGACATCATTATGCGTGAGTTAATTACAATGTGAGCACCCTATGGAATAATGTTAGCCAATCGACTTCATATTGAGTTTTTTGTGATATTGATCTTGAAATTCAGGTTAGGTGAGAAAATTAGTCCATATGATTATTGTTTGTTGGTTTAACCATTTCTAGCTTGGTTTGAGTCTTTGGGGTGATCTCGATTGTTTTTTTTTATCGCAGAGGTATGGGAATACATAGGTTTTTATGAGGTGTGGTTTTCATTTTCTATCCTTGATGTGCTGATTCTCACTTTTAAATCAGAAATTTAGACTTGTGTTGTAATGTGGTTGTGCCATCTTGAGAAGTTTATTTGAGAAAATAAACATGCTTTCAGAGTTATGATTCAGGCTCCTAGTCAGCCAAAACTTCATTCTTATCTTATGTTCAAGGATGAACATGTTTTTTCATAGTGGATATTGTAATGAACATCCATGTCATTTTTTCTGATTTCAATAGTTTTTAGAATTCTTCAATTCCTGTTGTTTCATTATCCTAAACAAAGTATTATTTCATGTTTGATTTGGGAACAGAATGAGTTTTGAGTAGGGTTTTGGAAATTTGAATTGTTAAAGCTTTAAGGTGTGAAATATGGAGCTTTAGGGATCATTTGGAGTTTGGGACCTCAAAAAAAAATTTATCAGTTCCATCAGCTCTAATGTGTCAAATTTTCTTTAATAGCATCATCCTATTTTATTTTATCCCATTCGTGGTGATTTTTGATGTTTTGACGGGATAAAATTGAGTTCAAGGAAAATGGTTGACTTTCATCAATAGTTGAACTTAGAGTAACCGGATTGGAAAACTGATGGTTTCATTAGATTTGCGAGGTGTATTTTGTCCTATAATGAGGTATTTAATATTGTTCATAGGCCCATAGGCATTTTTTTCATTTTGAGTTAAGTTAGTTATTAGGCCTTAAACGAATATCAGGTCACGGAGATCTCATGTGCGTGATTTGATAAAAAAATTAGTATGGTTTTATATATGGTTTGTTTGCATGGGGTTCTAACCAAATCCCAAGGATAATTCAGAGTTAAATTGGTGTTGTGAATAGCTGTCAAAACATCACTGGTGCTGTCACTAGTGTTGCTCTGCATTAAAGAGGCTAGGGCAGCAATCACGGAGCATAGGAATCTAAGGCATCACGATCATCAAATTGTCTCCTTAATTGCAAAGGGTTAGCAATTGAGGGTCCCTGATTGGCGAGCCTTGGTCTATTTTCGTTAAGCTTTGTCATCTCAGTTGGTTCACTCAGCGGTCTGCAATCACAGTCGCGGTGAAGCCACTATTCCCCAATCCATGTTTTTAATCATATTTTTCATGAACTTGGATTATATTAATAGGATCTAGAGATCTGTTAAAAAAAATCCTAGCCTTAGGGTTAATGCAAACCCCAACTTCAAAACTCTAATTTGGCAAATATTGATCAAGGATTTCAAAGATATCAATTAGGTAAGTTTCTAGACACATTTTCATCAATCCCCTCTAACTTTAAAATGACTATTACATAAAAATTAAAGGTATTGAAACCAAAAATAATGGTTTCAAAGTTTGAACTTACAGGTATAAAATCTTGATTTCAAACCACTAAGTAGAATGCCTTTCCAATAACAGATGATATTTACCATCCCTATTAATGGTAAATTGTTTTTATGATAAAGTTTAGGTTTTGACCCCATGGGTTTGGAGTAAGTTTTTAATATGTTTTGAATAATTGAGTTTAGGTTTTGAGTATTGTGTATTTCTTTGTATTAATTTTGTTTGTAACTAGATTGTGCATGGTTGAAGGCATTCCCAAAGGAAGAACTCCTTAGAGATTTGGTTCTTCATTCTAAGGTAAGTTGAGGTTCCTTAGTCTCTTGATAAAGTATTAGTGATTTCTTGATACATTATGTGTAATTAGGGAAGATGATTACTTTAGGGTTATTAATATTGCTATGTTGGTCTTAAGAAAAGAAAGTTTGTGAATAATGTGAATTCTTGATGAAATTATTGAATCATGTATTTTATTTAGATTATAAGTTGCTTCTAGTTGACACATATAATTGGAAATGGTACCTTAAAGAAGAATTTGCACTTAATTATGTACCTTTTGTTGAAATTTCCTTTTGTAAATTATTGATACCCTTATATATATCAAAATTTATGATACCCGTGAGGAAAAATTGAGACAAAAATATATTATCGACAATGGTTGTCCATGAGAGGCCAATGTTATTAGTTTGAGAATTGAAATTGTTTACTTGTAGGGTTAGACATAAAATCAATACATTGACTAGGCTTGAATTTTGGGAATTAAAACATTACCATTTCATTGTATGTGATAATAGTTTGAGCAAGGTTTATCTAATTGAGTTTAAACTATACTTGTTTGTGCTCTTGAGTTAATATTACTACTTTTGAGTGTGGTAAGCATTTGGTACACTATCATTGGCTTATGTATGGTAACTATTCTTATTGTTAAGTGTGGTAATCATCAGTACAATATTCGTATTGTTAAAGTGTGGTAAACATCATCACATTATTCTTAGTGTGAACTGTAGGTAAAAATCTCCACACTACTCTCATTGTTAAGTGGGTAACAATCGACACACAAGTCTTATTGTTAAGTGTGTTAACCATCGACATACTATTCATTTTGTAAGTGTGGTAACTCATTCATAACTTGATTAGTTCGTAACTTGTTAATGACTTAAGAGCACTTGATATTTTTGTCATAAATTGAACTTGTTGTTGCTACGTAGTGATAGTGGAGATTATTCATGATATACGACTACAAATTGAGATTACCATTAGCACTGACCGGACCTTATATTATTGCCCCCAAGGAAACTCTACATAAAGGTGGAAAGCTGGAAATTTGATCATTCGAGATGGAGACTCAGTCCACTTCCACTCTGCAAAAGAAGAAGAACAAATATTAGTTTCAACCCCCATTTTGAGGTGATTACTAATTTGGTAGAGTTCATGAATATTTATACTTTGTGAGGATCACTTTTACTTATGTATATCTTTATTTGTATTGTTTGATGGGCTACTGTATATAATTTTTTGCAGGTTATAGTATCATAGGGTGGTTGAATGTTTAGAGTGGTCAATACTTCTTTATATCTAGACCATCCAAGGACGATGCTGAGTATCGTGTTTTGTACTCACTCCTTGATTTTCTGCATTATTGTACAGGTTTAGTGCCTAGGATTTCGTGATCGACTTCTTCGCTTTAGTCTAGTGGCATTTCTGAAAGCATTTCTGAGATAGCTGACCATCTCATCCTTATTTACTAGAGATCTTTTTTACTTTTTATTACTTTATAATGTCTTTACTTACCAAAGACTATGTCATGCTTTGTACTATGTTATAGATTATGTTGGTTGCTAGTACACAATGGCATCTTCGTTTTGGGTGTTTAGTTGAGATTTCCACATATAAATCCTAATATGTACTTACTTCCATATTTATATTTGATTTCCATTATGTTTGTCTCTAGTTTGGCTGACCTATCGAACTGGGAAGATAGGTGCCCTCGCTATCAAATTTTTGGGTTGTGAAATATGTGTGCTGGGACTCTTCATGGAGTCATGAACTGAAATATGTAAAGCATGAATTAGTGGAGAGTATTAGAGTAAAACTCTATCATATGAGAAAGTTATGAACGAAAGAAAACATTTCCTAAATGATCAATAGCCTCTCTTTTATATGTGTACCATACTTCACACCTATAAAAGATACTTTAGAATATGCGGCTTTTAGACCCTGCTAGGACTCTTGAACTTAGGTCTCTAATATTAAGATTATCAGGCCCCAAAAGAATACCCTTGAAGAGACATGAAACAAAGAACCATAAAGAGTCCCCAAGAGTACCACTAGATCTGAGATGTACTATATATGACATAATAACTAAGCAGAAACAACTTATACACTTCAACAAACCAAATAATATGAAATGATTAAATATATAAGATTTAGAATATAATATATTTGAATAACCACACTCATGTCTCAAATTTATACTAATATTCAGAAATGAGTTATTTAGGAGAAGTCCCTATCAAAACAAAAAATAAGTACTGAATACTATACTAAAATAACGGAAATAAGTCTGGATAATATCTTTTCCTCGAAGTATGAGGATGCACCATTGTCGTACTAGAATGCGAGAATCCAAGTCAACCGCAAATTGAGGATTGGATACCTAGATTTGTATTATGAGACAATGCAGTGAAAAAAGGTGCGACCATCACTTGGAATATACCAAGTATGTAAGAATGCAACGTAAAGCGTGAATAAGAATGTATTGAACTAAGCATATAGCTGAACTGAGTTAAAATATGCATGATTGGTAAAAAATAAATAAAAGTTTACCAAAATACTAAAGTGAAATATGAAAAGTACAATTAGACTAAATTCAACATATTCAAATTTAAAATTAATAACTAGCAATATGCAATAACTAAAATCTGATTAAAGCTTGACAGAGAGAGTTTCTCTAACCTATATTAAACCACGTAAGTATACACCAAGTTCAATCTTCTTCCTTGATGATGGGTGTATTATACCCGTCAAAAGGTGTAGGACTTAGTTTCATAGATCCACTAACTAATTTGAACCTTTTAGGATAAATTTCCTATAGTGGCACTCGTAGTTCTTTTGTGAGGTTATCTACAACTCAAACCTACTCGGTACAAATACTACTCCTACATAAGAAGAAAACATTGACTGCTCAAATACTAAGAACTAGTCATGATCAGTGAGGGTACGTATGAGTACCTTACTAGTCATGAAAAACTGAGCATAACTACTAAACATGATTAATTTTATAAAAAAACTGAAATTAATAATCATGTATTATTTTAAGTTTAAAATCCATAATTTTGGGTATCTTTTCTTAATATGTCATGCCCCAAGCTCACCTCCTTGGTGAGACTGACATCCTTAGCCACTAAGTTCTCCTAGCAGCCTGGAAAAAACCACTTGAATCATGCATAACTCTTCTCACATCACTCAGTAGAAATAATAATAACAATATTAGAAGTGTAATTTGAATCTCACAATATTCAATAAATAGTCTCAATAAAGAATATATAAACTCAAGTCTCAAAACCACACATCTAAGTCTGAATTCATAAACTAACTAAAAATTAGACTGCTAGCAAAAGAGTTTACTAGCTAGTCTCTAATAAATGAAATAATAAATAAGAACTATATGGTCCAAGCTATAGATAAATAAATAAATAAATCCATAGCTCTCCCTCAAATTAAGTGAGGACTCACCAATCTGCTAATCTTCTAAGAATGCAGGTAGTATCGACATTCAACGTTCGGATGGTTGGCAATATCTATATGGGGATTAACACATCTAGCAAGAGTAGAAAAGTACACAAAACATTTATTGAGTACGTGAGTAGGTATTAAAAAATCTAATAAGTATAATAATAGCTACTATGTAATATGTGTACAGTAAATCTCAACTTAAGCCCTATCTAAAATAAGAAATTTAACACTTTATAGTTGAAGCAGTTAAAACCCTGATATATCAAATAAACTCATGTAAAACATCTTAACTCATAAGTTTCAAACAAAATATAATGATTTAGATAAAAAAAACTTCCACTTTCTTCTTTTCAAATTTTTTACTTTCACTTCTCTTTTTGGGATTTTCTATAACTGACATACCTCACGTCATAAAGCGATGAATTCCACATATTACCCTATGTATAGAAGCTCTTAACCTTGCAAAAGGAAAATAAAACTATATATTATGGATCCATATAGATTCCAAGCACTCTTACTGGTCCAAAATAATAAGAGTCCCTACATTAGGCTATGCAAGCTAGGTTATAAGGGCCTATGCACACACTCGGTGCTAATACTCCTCCCATGAAAATACAATTACTTCCATTACTTTCTGTTTCAACATTCTCGACTAATGGACATTTTCTAATGAATCACTAAACCTTTCAGGAATCCTTCAACTACCCTTTTAAGTTTAGCCAATCAAGAAATTATAACCAAATTAGACTCTTCATTAGCTTCTCACTTCATAGCATTAAAATCATTATCTTCCTTAATTAATCTAGATTAGCTAAAAGAGTCAATTTAGACAAGCTTCATATTCATACTTCAAATTATGTACAGAATCAAGTAATTATTACACTTTAATGTTCAATTTATGTTTTAAAAACAAACCTTGAAAGTAATCATCCATTCTTACCTCTAAGTTTTCTTCTTTCTTTCACTTCAATTATGAAAATATGCTAATTCATGAGGACTTTAATTATTAAATAATCATCATGAAAACTTCATAATTCAAAATAAAAAACATTAAGTAAATCATCACTCATTGATTCATGGTTTAAATAATTAAAGAAGAAACCTAGCATGCTTTTATATCGTGAAATATGCAACAACTAAACTCAGTATCAAGCTAGTGAAATAGCACATAAATGCACAACTAGGGACTCATATACAACTACCTCAACTCAACATCATTACTTTACTCAACTCATGCATGAATAAACTCAACAGACTCATGAAATGTTACATGCTATATATTCATGAATAAAGCCCACACAAAGTTAATAAAGAGGTTATTATCTTAAGAAGGAATGGAACTAGAAGGGAACAAATCTGGATATCTAGTCATCATATAGGCCACAAATCTGGATATCTACTCATCATATAGGCCACGACTCTTAAGTAGCTCCTTCAACTACTTGGTTCCTCCATAGAACCTTAATTGATGGTATCTCTTTGTTCCCCACTTACAAACCTGTCTTTCAAGAATATGAAACGGGACCTCCTTATAGGTCAAACTATCACGAATATTGATATCCTCTACTATCACTTTTAAGGATTAGTCACATATGCATTTATATAATAAAGAGACATGTATATAGGGTGAACTACAACTAACCAATAGCAACCTTGTCTACCATCTTTAAAATCTGATATTGCCCAATGTTCCATGGACTCAACCTACCATTTTTTCCAAATCTCATGACTCCCTTCATAGGAGATACCTTTAGGAATACTGAATTTTAAACATCAAACTTTAACTCTCTCTTCCTCACATCTGCATAAGACTTATGCCTACTCTAGGCCATCCTCAACCTCTCTCAAATAGTTTGAACTTTTTCATAGCATCAAGAACAAACTTTAGACCTACAAAAATTACTTTACAAACCTTGAGCAAACAAATAGGAGACCTACACAATATTCTGTATAATGCCCCAAATAGACCCATCTAAATACTCGAGTAATAGCTTTTGTTGTATTCAAACTCAATCAAAGACAGTTGCTCAACCCATTTACCCTTGTAATCAATTGGGCCTACCTTCAACATATCTTCCAAAGTCTTAATAGTCCTCTCATCCTAGCTATCTATCTGCATATGAAAAGTCATACTCAATTGAACTCTTGTACAATCTTACCATGATGAATCAAAAGACAACAAAGAGAAATCCCCTAATCCTCACATTACACCATAAAACCCTCAGAACCCTTACAGCATCCCTCAATTAAACTCATGTAAAAAATTGAAGTTAATAATTTTTAACAAAAATAAGGACTTGGAGTGCCGACACCACTCCACATGTCATGGAATAACACTGTACGACTCTTGGGTTTCTTTTATGAATTTTTATATTGATAAAAGATCAGTGGAATACATCCCATACCAAGAGTCATGGTCTTCAAATCTATGGCTTGTGGTGTGCCTCGTACAAAAGGGACCAAAGTGTTTTTCTTTAAGCTTCAACAGTATGAATGGGAAGTATGACCATGGTTTTGAAGAGTATAGGTCATTGTTAGGTCTCGTGGAACCTTAACAGTGAAAGGAAAAGTAGTTATTGCACATCATAAATTGTACTACAGGAAGCCATGAGTTGTACTATGCACCTGGGAACATTTCATAGCAAAACAGTCTTTAGTAAAATACCCATAACCTTTTTCTCTGACCTTTAAATGACTCGTGTTTTGTTGCAATTAAAACTAGACTCAAATACCTCTTTGACGATAGGTAATAGGTCAGCTAAATCTTTATAGATAAACATACACTTGTTTAAAGTAACCGAGGCACAAAGTAACATCAAAACTAAGCATATTAAAAGAGTCTTGAACTCAACATTGTATTATGAGATACTTAAGATGTTAAAATTACCTAAAACACTCATCCCACACTCGTTTAGGACTTTATTAACTATAATATATCTTTAAGTTTTACATAATATCTTCAAACTAGTCTTAAATCTTTATAAATCAAGTAAAATTAGACATGCTGAGCAATAGCTGAGTTTATTCATAAAACTAAAACATAAAATATGTGAACCCTACAAAATAGTTACCAATTCATAAAGATATATGTTAAGACCTGGAATGACATGAAAACTCATGAAAATATATAGAGTCATGATAATATGAAATTTTAATCACAATTGATACAAATATAGTTAATTCAAAATGTACCATCTGATTAGGATAAACCATAGCATACTAGTTCATAAAGTAGATTGAAACTATTGAGGCTTTAGGCACGAGATAACCTTAGTTCAATTCTCACATACCTAGATTTCATGCCTTTTGTATAAATTTACTGGTGGAACTTAGGTTATTGAGAAACTTAACGTGTGAATCAATAAGAAATAGTTGACAAAGTCTTTAATTGCCCTTGGGAAAAGTAGATTGAAAAGATGCCGGAGTACTCCACAACTCAAGTCAAGAGTCGTGTTGTGCAGATTATGACTCATAGGATAGATTCATGGTCCTAAGGGTTGAATTAATTCCTCATGTTAGTATCCCATGAGTGTCCATAACGTGTCATGAGGTCTACTTCCTGACTCTAGGAGCAACTCGTAGTCTTGAAGGAATAGTTTCTAAGATTCTGGATCAGGTACCATGAGTTGCCAGTATAACTCATTAAACTAGCTTCATGAGCGTGATGCTACTCCTGGTGCTGAGGGGGAATTTTTTATATTTCTCTATTGACTTCACTAATTTCTAGTATGACTCGTGATATCCACCCCACGGTCGTGACCTCGAATTATGAGGACTTGTGACTTCTTTTCTGATTTTTGTAAACTAAGTCTTGGGTTTCTAGGCCTGAAACATGTACAGGGTATTAAACCATGGATTATTGACCATTTAGGGACCCATGGGTTGTGGATGTGACAAAGATACAGGAGCTCAATCAAAGGCATGGTCTAGTACTTTTATTTGTTGAGTGTAATGCTCGATCTAATAGCATAGGCTTGTGACTGTTAAGGAGCTTCGCTATCTTTGAGAAGATTATCCTAGAATCAAGAATGTGCACATATTGTTTAGATTTGGGTCGGGGTTCACTGAGCCACTTAATGATGATCTACCCATGGATGCAGAGATTATGTATGATGATTCTGATATAAAGTCTGATGAGTCTGAGAAGGATGTCAATTCTGATATAGGATAGACTACTTATGCTCCCACTGATGGTGATGGAAATATGTCTTAAGGACCAAGGAGTTATTTTTACCTCACTTTCGATCTATGTTTTGTTTTTAACGTTAGGGATAACACTATTGTCTAAGTGTGGGGTATGGATTACCCTTTTCTTATATTTTTTGTATAGGGCGAGTTTTTTTTATAATGATTCTGGTTTATAGGATATGTCACTTGTATCCATTATTATCGATTTGTACTAGTAATAGTTGCATTGGATTCTGGATTATCTATCTAAGTAGGTTGTTTGTGTTGATTTTTCTTTTGGGTTCCTCGGTTTTATTTTTAGTTTTTTTTTTAGGATAGTCTCTTTGAGCTGATTAAGATTTTTAACTAGGATTTTTATCAACTTTATAGGATTTTGTTAGTCAAAGATAGGAAATTGTTTTTATAACCGATGGATGACGACCATAGGAAGGAAAAATTATTCATAGGATCATAGTAAAAGTAAAACTCATTTCTAATAAATGCTAGGTACTCCATATAAGTAATTACTAGACTTCATGGTTATTTCATTTGAAAACTAATATATAGTATGATCTTCTAAGAGACCTATAAACTTTTTTGACATGACTCTTATGTATGAAGACTAGATTAATAATGTTGCATATTCAATTTTGTTATGTTTTAGTGCACTCATGTCCTAATTACCACATTCGAGGCCACTGTACCATGTCTCGTGTGATATTTTTTTTTATTTCATGCTAGACTTCTAGAATTTGTCTCATCCGTTCGAAAAATTTACTTGGCATTAGATTGTGAGAAGTCATAAAGGTATTTATTTGTGAGCACACTTTTTGATTGACTTTTATTGATGCCAATCCTTACATTATCCGAAGTAATCACCTTAGTTCCTATTAGAATTTTTGTTTGATAAACCACATGTGTTAGTCTTATCCGCTTAACATTGTGATTATTTTGATCCAAATTTTTCCTGATGCACTTTAGTGTTGAAAAATTGAAAGGAGGGAATTATTAATAGAGGTGGTTAATCATGAGGATGTCGGGTGATGTGATGATGAAAATAATTAAGTGGTATCTAAAAAATCATTGTGTTTTTGTTATTAAAGGGAGAAAGAGAAAATAAGAATAGAGAGAAAAAACAATGTGAAAAGAAGTGAGGAAAAAAATCCATGCTAGATGTACGTAATGTGCAAGAATAGGGGGAATAATAGAACAGGAGTCAGCTAGAAAGAAGCGCAAATATGAAATCATAGTCAAGGCTCTATACAAAAGCGAGTTATATTGTGAAAAGCTAATTTCCTTAAACTGCATAGACAGAGTAGTCACTATTTTTCAAATATTACCGACCTATCCCTTAGCCAAAATTAAAACAATTTAAAGTCCTTTTTATGCTACATTTCAGTGTCTTGATTAATTAAGTAGTACACTAAGGATAAGCATATGATATTTTTGTGTGTTTGAAATTTTTTTGTGGGAGTGGACGTAATTTATATATTTTCCCAAAAATTGATTATCGGCTTATATTATGAGAGGGGTGTCTCCTTTAAAAGGTCAGGGCATATAATGGTTATAATTTGTTGACTTGGCATTTTCAATTTTTGTTATTTTGGCCCCCTTTTTTGGAAAAGATTCTGCCTTTGAGGTTGTCATGTTTTGCATGTAGGCCATTTTCTTTTAAAGATTGTGCTTGAGTGAGAGAAATATGTTTCCTGATTAAAGTGTCAAGTGAACCTAAGTGTGTGTAGCCCTATTCAATTAGTGTTGTTGAGGAATGGTTGGGTTAAATGGGTATAATGAGTTGTTCGAGGATGAATTATGATGGTGATTTTGTGCATATCTATACAGACAATTACTCTATCTTAACCATATTTAGCCCCAAGTTTTGAATATATATATATATATATATATATATATATTCATGAGTTTTGTGAAATTTTTTTATGTGCGTTAATGGACATGATTAGACTTGTTTGTAGACTAAAATGTGCTAAAAATCACAAAGGAGAAGATTTAGATCACAATGGATACCAAAATAATGTTTCAAGATGATAAATGAGTAATCCACAATGTAAAATACAAAGTACGAGATAAAGGGCGTGCTATAACTGTTGCACTGCTCTCCAAAACCCACGTGAGATAAAGGGCATGTCACGCCTTCATTCAGTCACTATGAGTGGCGCATTAGCAGATAAATTTTCCATCAACAATTTAGTCAACTATTAAGCCAAGTCTATGTAGGCTTAACGCTTATTTTATGTCACTATAAATAGTCCTTTTGGAAGAATTTACGAGGATTAATCATTATTTTTTCGTAGGAGGGAAGGAGTAAGGTATACAATAGTAGTTTTTAAATCTATACTCTTAACTAATCATTAATTAGTGTAAGAAAACTCATTTTTTTAGTAATTTTGATTAGAAAACTCATTTTTTTAGTAATTTTGATTAGAATATAAGTGGATAATTCCTTTGTCTTAGGGTTATGACTCAAGTATCACTGTTTAGTAGATAAATACTTCTACTCAAGTTAATCATCAATAATAGTTATTATATTAGTGTGCTTACTATTTGATGCTTAGCTAGAGACAGATTTAAATTCTCAAGTTGAATTCGAAAGAGGTATTGAGAGATAGAATATGGTTATTCAATAAAATAAGGAATAGATTAACGCTAGGATAGGAATATACCAAAATCGGTTTACTTGATTCTTGTAATGGGAGAAACTACTTTATTTGGATGTTTAATTATTGATTACAGGAATATAGACATAGATTTTCATGTGAACTTATGATTAGAGGTTTTGGAAGACCATAATCATACCATTAACACCGTGAATCATCAACTAAATAAAAACTTAGTCTAAAGGATTGCATACTTTACATAAATATGAGTTATAGATGAAACCCTAAAATTTCCTCGCAACTATGATAATAAACTTTATATTGTTTCGCACTATCAGTTTAACATTAGCCATAATAAAAACTCAAAACTTACTAAAAACTTATATAAGTTTACGATATTGGAATTAGATAAACACAACTTGTTATGGGTATAATATACAAACTAAACCAGTTATAAAACTTGCACATCTATGCAAAGTTACGTGAGTGTTGATTGCAACAAATATCTCTAGTAAACAATGGTTATTCAAAGTCATATCTTTGGTTTAGGTTGGTAGTGATGGGCATGAGTGGTAAGTAGGTTAAGGGATCTTCTAGGTTCATAGTAGTGTCTTAGAACATAGGGTCATGAAAAAAAATTAGAGAGCTACTTAAGATTCTTAAGAAGAAGAAGAATCTTGTGTCCAGGAGACTAGATAGGTAGGTACCAATGCACAAGATGTGGATATATTTAAGTTGTAGATGTCTAAAGGGTCGAGGGATAGTAATATAATAGATATTTTAATAAATGGGGACTAACGAGAGAATGAAATGGAGGTTAAGAAGATCACTAATAGGGTTATGGCGATTAAGATAGTCATTGGAGGGCTTACATTGAAATTATTAGTGTTTATGCACTTCAAGTGGGATCGAATGAGAATGTTAAGAATCACTCTTGGGAGGGTTTGGAAAAGTTGTAAGGCATATACTACACATTGAGAATATATACATCGGCCATATTGAGGAAACATCTAGTGGTTTTGACAATGTCCATGGAGGCTTTAGTTTTAAGGATAGAAATGGAGGTGAAGCATCGGACTTTGATTTTGCTAAAGCTTTTGAATTGGTGATTGCTAACTAGTGTTTTTTAAAGAAGGAGGACTACTTGATTACCTTTCATAGCTCAGTCGCCACACCTTAGATAAATTACATACTCTTGAGGAAGATTCAAAGAGGCTTTGTATGGACTGTAAAACTATCCAAAGTGAGAATCTTAGTACCTAACATAATCTTTTGGAGATGGATTGGAATTTAAGAGAGAGTGGAGGAAAAAAACTTTATATCACAGGAAACGGATTAAACGGGGTATCTTAAGGGAGAAGTTGATAGCGATGGGATATTAGAGAAATAGTGGGGATACAGACTGCTAATATTCAATGTTTCGATGGATGAGATCTAATAATAAAGCAATTTCTCATGAATAAATTTCTACATGTTTCAATGAAGGTCGTTGTACTTTGACGAGGTTATTGGTACTGCTCATAAAGCTACCCAAAGAACAAAGGAATTCATCAAGAACAACGAAGAATTAACTCAAGTTTCTCTAATAAAAAGAGAAGACTCAAATGAGTTCATATCTAAATCCTCTATGCTACAAATGTGTTCACATCTATTCAAGAAAGGTAATGATTTTTGTCATTACAATAATGGAATAATATATCACAATGAAAATGAATAAGAAACATTTGATGCTTTATGATCATGTTGATGAGTGTACTCAATCACACTGAAGAGGAAAATTAGAGTACATTACAATCGCATAAGAAAGCATCGTGAATGCAATTAACTGTAGAAACACTTTTCAATTGAATGGATGAGGTTTACGATCATGTAAATTTTTTTTATGATCACAATGAACACCTCATCGGCACAAGCTACAGGTTTTTGAGAGAGAAAGTATCTAAGGGGGAGAACTCCAAACACTAATCAAAATGTGTTCGAGGTCTAATTTAAGCAAACAAATGATGCACGCACACCCAAAACAACATTTTAGACTCAATGATATAGTCAAAATGGGATGTGAGATCATTTAAAAAAAGTATTGACCAAGTCAATCATTACGTTGAAATACTAAAAACTCCATCTAATACCTCAAAACCACCGTGACAACTCCGATAAGTTAACCAACACTCTCACTATCCTAAACTCATAATTTCGGAGCTAATGGAAGTATCAAAATTTTATTCCAACACTTTGAACATTAAAAGATCATCCAAGCTCCAATTTATGCCTTAAATGAACTGAAATACGACAATTCAACACAAACTCAAAAGAAAACCCCAAAATAGGAACTAAGGTCTATTAAGATTTTGTTCGCCATTTCGGAGCTAACAAAACTGTCGGAATTTAATTCTGAGTTTGTCTTTAGGGAAGTTGATTAAAGTCAATGAGTGCTTAGTTTAAGGCTTAAGAATAGGAAAAGTGAGATAATTCTCCACCGAGCTGCTAGGAAAACTGGAATATCAGTCCCAAAAAGTCATTAATGACCTGGGGCAACTACTGAAAAACACTAGACTACATTGCATCATATAATTCTCATAAATGACCATGAAGCTTATTTCAACATCTGCTACTTAAAGGAATTTCATACTTAAAAGTCAAGAAAAGGTAGTAAATAAAGAGAGAGAGAAAAGTACACGATGACTCAAACAATTGGGGTTATTTCTTTCGCATCTTACTCTCAATCTCCCAAGTAGCCTCCTCGACCGGACGATACCTCCTCTGCACCCTAACCACTGGAAACTCCCTCATTCTCAATTTCCTAGCATACTTGGCCAAAATTTCCACCGGATCTTCAACAAATGATAGATTCTCATACAACTGAACTAAATCCTCTCGGATAACATGAGACTCATCCATAATATACTGTCGCAACATTGAAACATGAAACAATGAATGGATGGATGAAAAAAATGAGGTAGATCCAAATGGTAGGCAACATCACCAAGTCTTTCAAAGATCATAAGTTGCCCAATACACCTGGGACTAATATAGCCCTGCCTACTGGACCTGATCACACCGTGCATAAGAGACGCTCTCAGGAAGACTTTATCACCAACTCCAAATTCTAAAGCATAAGGTCTATGATCTGTGTAGATTTTCTGCCTGCTCTGTGATGCACGTGGTGTATCCTAAATCAACTGAACTTGGTCAAGAAAATCACAAAACAAGTTTGAAGTTTGAACTTTATCCTAAAAAATATCGAACCACCCAATAGGCGATCTGCACCATCTACCGTACAATAACTCAAATGTTGTAATCTCAATGTTGGAATGGTAGATATTTTTATCTGTAAACTCTATGTCACGACCCGATTTCTCGGAGTCATGATGGCACCTACTATCCCACCAGTAGGAGAACCAAACCCCGTAGTCCGTAGCCGAAGCGGAGGACTACGTGAA
>JBDJHY010284781.1:0-19629 GCA_039654485.1 Withania somnifera
CTTCAAAGAGATTAAGAACAATAAGACTTGATCCCCCCCCCCCCAAAGTTACCTGCTTTTGATGGATGGCAAGCACATGCAGCATGTCTTACGCAGAAAAAATTGTAAAGAAGATAATTTAGCTAATGTGGATGATGTCATTTCCAAAGAAAATGGCGAGACAGTAAATCATCTTCTATTACACTGCATATTTGTATGGCAGATTTGGTGTATATTTCTTAACTTGTATGGGATTCAAGTGGCCATGCCAGAAAATGCGGAACAAGAGCTAAGCAGTTTGCAAAAAGATTTGGAGGACCATTTCATTATGCATATTCTGGATGTTTGGCTCGAGAGGTAGTGTCTTGGTATTGAGTTTATTAATAAAATAATTAATCTAAAGATAAAATGAATGTATACCTTCACTTATCAAAAGATAAAAATAACAATTAATCTTTCAACCCGACGAAAAGAAAGAAAGGAAGACTTGATATATTTCTAGCTTGATGTTATCATATAATCTAACATACAAAAATGCATCTGTATGTATACCATATGAACAGAAATGATGGCAGAAAGCAATTTTAAAAGTGAGTTAGTAATAACAGATGCTTGAGAGTAAATTATTATTGATCTCGCAACCAAGATATAGAAGGATCCAAGTAAATCCTGATCCTAATATGAAGATCAGATAGCCAAGAGCATCAACAAAGAGGACAGAGAAGGTAACCAGTTTAACATTCTAGTAATGTTACTGACCACAATATAGTTACGCCATGCTGAAATATTGGATGCCGTTGAAGAGACCGATTTAATAAACTCATGGACAACATTTTTAATACTTTCAAGTGACAGATTTCTTCCATTTTCGCGATCTTCTTGGCCCGAGTCTAGCAACAATAACAGCCTGAGGATCAAGGTCCCAGCGTACATTAAGGAGGTCAATGCAAGAGGAAAGACGACAGCTTGCCACTGTTTTAAACATAAAATTGCATTTCAGCAATCAGTCACCCTTTCTCAATCTGCGAGTCATAAAAGAACAGAACTTGATAACAACCACATGCAAAGCATTTTCTCATGCCAAATAATTAATCCAGTGAAGATATGATACTTACGATATGATCCAATCTGATTCCATAAACACCGGAAAGGTCAGATTTACCCCACTGAATCTGAAAAATTGGAAAATTGTATCAGAGCAAGAATATAAGAGGAAGTTGCTGGTAGAATAAGCTTTGCAGAAAAGTTTCAACACCAAAAATTCGCTCATGGATGAATGGGCCATGATTACGTAAAACCAATGTAAGTTCTAGCTTCCAGAAAAATAAAGTATCTAGCATGAGAGCTACATAAGAGGTAATACATAGTCTCCTATCTAAAGTCATGTCCTCGGTAACCTGAAGTTGCGCCATGTCCTATCTAATCACCTCTCCCAATACTTCTTTGGCCTACCTCTACCCCTTCTCGTGCCTACTATATCCAACCTCTCGCACCTCCTACCAGGAGCGTCTAAACCTCACCTCTTTACATGCCCAAGCCATTTCAATGAATATACACAAGCGGACAGAAAAGCTCACACCCATATTTTCCCATTTCAGTTGAAAATACTATACACTGAAAAATGCATTATCCAGATCACAAAGTAGCCAAACACTCGAAATTCCATCATATCAAATACACTATTGCTTATATACTGAACAGCTGCTAAAAGTTGACCAAACTATGAATTTCAAGTTTTCAACTTAAGAAAACATTACTAAAGTAGAAAAATTCAGACAAGTAGGAAGTTCATCTATTAAATTACTTTCAGCTAAGTTGCGCGGACTCTTCACTTTTGATGCCGCACTCGTGTCGGATTCTATAAAAATACACTACTTTTGGAGAATCGGAGAAACATTTGTTGACATTTTTGGAGAGTCCAAGCAACATAGCTTTCAGTACTTCATCAATGGAATACTCTAATTCTATGTAGCATAGCAGCACAGAAAATCATACTTTTAACTAAAATATAGTCAGCCTTTAGTAGGGGAAAAAAACTAACTTTCTTAATTAAAGACCACAAAATGCTTCAATTTAAACAATTGAACTAATCAGGTTAAAAAAGAACTAACTTTTTGTTAATTAAACTTCAAAATCAATCAAATTACATTCTTTCAATTCCTACAGAAAAGCAGAACATGCTTCAATTTTAAACAATTGAACTAACTAGGGTTGAAAAAGAGCTAACTTTTATTTAATTAAACTTCAAAACTCAAATAAATTGCTTTTTTCAACTCTTAAAAATCCAAATCAAATTAAAAAAAAAACACAAAATATTATCAGAAAATGCTTCAATTTAACCAATTGAACTAACTACAGTTGAAAAAGAACTAATTTTTATTTAATTTAAACTTTAAAATTCAAAAAAAAACTTACAGGGAGGATAAGTGAGCAAGCAATAAGCGAAACAACAGATGAAACGCCGGCGCATATGAACCGTCGGACCATATACGATTGAAACGAATCCGGCGGCTGTAATCGGAGAATCAACGTCGGAGCATACAATATCGCAACATACAAAATTGCCATAGCAATGCACGAAATCACCGCCACCGATTTCGACGCTACACCACCGCCGATGACAGCATCGCCACCGGTGATGGTGGCGCCGGCGATGAATGGTACTTCCATATTCACCGGATTTACAGACGGGTTTATTAGCAAATAATAATAATTATGGTACATAAATTACAATACACATTCGTTAAACAAAAGCTAGTTTTATTATTTTGACAGCTAAATTTAAATATTAAATTAATTTAATTTAATTCAGTTTAAAATCTTAGTTAACTTAATTAACCAATTATGGTATAATACTTATGGGCCCATTATAGGCCCATCAATAAAGCCCAACTATAAAACATACCCGACCCAATCAGTTTACACACTTGCTATTTGCTGCTGCTCAGTAGAATAGAAACTTAGGGTTCTTTATCGCCATTGTTACAAGTAAGTTTGCTTCTTTTTCATTATTATTTCAATAGTTTCCATCATTTTTCTTGTTTAAATAAATAGTTTGCTTTTAAAGTTTTGATTTTGCTTAATTTTGCATTATGTTTAATTATATGCAAATAAATTGAAAAAAATAAATAAGTATATAGTGAAATATCAATTGTTTAGTATGTTTTGAGCCTCGGTTTAGTGCTTAAACATAGAAAATATTTTTTTGAGGTTGGTCTAATTATGTGCTTGTTTATATAATTTTTGAATAATTTATTATTGTCACCTCAGCTTAATTGTGTGCTAGTTAGTCGTTTCTGTCTCTGTGCTCGTTTAGTTGTGTGGTGATGGAAAAAAATAGTGAGGAGAAGGCAATGAAAGAGCAAAAGATGAACTTTAAGTTATCGGAAGGAACAATTATGGTAAATGTTAGCATTATTTAACATTCTGCTACTATATATATGTATATATTTTTTTTTAGAATGTGGTTTTGTCGTGAGCTGAGGGTCTATAGGAAACAGCCTCTCTACTCACTTCTGAGGTAGTGATAGTGAGGTAGTGGTATTGAGGTAGTGGTACGGACTGTGTATACTTTACTCTCCCCATACCCCCACTTTTTGGGAATTTACTATAGTAGTTGTTGTTGTTGTTAGAAGATAACGACTTATATATCTGAATCGGTGTAGATTTAACTTACTTAGTAGGATTATAGTGGTATGTCGTCGTCGTTATTGTTGTAGTGTAGAATTTAACTACTGAGAAGCTTTATGAGAAGTTCTCGAAATGTGCATTTTGGTTAAACTTTATGGAATTCTTGGGGAATGTTGTATACTCAACTAGTATTAGTGTAGATCTAGGGACGTTTACAACCATTCGTGATTGCCCTTGACCCACTACTCCCTTAGAGGTACATAGTTTTGTTGGGTTAGACGATTGCAAATGATTTGTACATGGTTTTTCATATATAGTAGCTCCTATGACTAGATTGACCTTGACGGATGTTCCTTTTTGATGGTCTAAGGATTGTTAGTCTAGTTTTATGAGGCTCAAGGAGTTGCTCACTTTGGCACCAGTATTGTCACTTCCATTTGAGGGCCAACCATAAACAGTGTATTGTGATGTCTCCGGTTGGTTTGGTGTATGTACTAATGCACAGGGTAGAGTCATTGTGTATGTTTCATACCAGTTGAAGGTTGATGAGAAAAACTAACCCACCATTGATTTGGAGTTTGCAGTGGTAGTTTTCGTGCTCAGATCTTGAGACATTACCTCTACGGAGTTCATTCTGATATTTTTTCCAACCACTACTGTCTATAGTATATACTGAGCCATAGGGAGTTCAATCTTAGACAAAGGAGATGGTTCGAGATCCTGAAGGACAATGACTCAGAATTTTGTACTATCCAGGCAGAGCGAATGTGGTTGCGGAGGCCTTTAGCTGGAAGACTATTTGTATGGGTAGTTTGGCTTTTATATCATTTCATAGAGGCTTCTAACCTTGGACATTTAGTCTTTAGCTAACCGTTTGGTATGATCGTACATTTCATATCCAAGTAGAGTCCTTTCATATGTTAAGACTAGACTTTTCTGTTTTATCAGATTTGACAGCGATAATATGAGGATAGATCCTTGATTTGTATTCGGGAGTTGGTTCTGAGGGGTGATTACAACGGTGCTTCCTTAAACTCCAACGGTGTATTGTGGAAAGGCAATTGTATTTGTGTTCCCAGGGTGGATGATTTGATTCAGGCCATTCTTCGTGAGGTCCATTATACAAGAAACTCCAAGCATCAGGGCATCACGCAGATGTGTAGAGATTTGAGACAACATTATTGGTGGCATTGTCTAAGATCTGATGTTACTAGAGTTTTTTTTCAGATGCTTGAACTTCCATCAGGTAAAGTTCGAGCGTCCTAGACCAGGTGGCGTTTTACAATGACTCCATATTCCTAAGTGGAAATGGAAGAGAATTACAATGGATTTTGTTTCTGGATTCCCTCGCACTTCCAAGGGCCATGATCATCACGACCCAAAACATAGATATGTTATGGTGCTGACGGTCCCACCAGTAGGCCAGCCCAAACCCTCAGCCTAAAGCGACCAGCAATGGGCTGATAACAACTAACGAGTAAATATAAAGCAATAAGGAGTAGGATGAAATAAATATATATAATAAAAAAATATATTAAACACCTCCCAGGATTGGTGACTGTGTCATAATGGAACCAACTACTTCAGAGTAATTAAAAGATAATATATACAACTGCTCCAACAGTAGGTAAATACAAAAATCAATCTGCCCTGAACAAGATAAGGTAGAAGCCCAACATAGCTAGAGAACAGGCTCTGCTTGAACACTGGAGCTTACCTTGATCTCTGAAATCAACCTGCAACCCTACACCACACTATCTTGTCTCCTGCGATGACCAACACTAGTATTTTCACCACAAAAACTGGTATAGAAGTGTAGCATGAGTACCAACAACACAGAGTACCCAATAAGCATTATCGGCTGACCGAGCTCAATAAATACAAGTAAGAACAATGAGTAAGTAACACAGGTTAGAAGGAAAACAAGTAAAAATAGAATAGGAAAATAAGGCATAACAATATAGAAATCAACCAAGAATAACTAACATCGGGTGCAAGTGTACGGAAACATACCTGATATCCAACTCAACTCAATCGATAATAGAACAGGTAAGAATAAGGTAAAATAAGAATACAAGCAGAAAGGAAAGAAATTAACAAATAAACTCCAACGGTGCCCTACCCACCACTAGATACATACAAAAAGGGGAAAAATACAAAACCTACATGACGCCCCATCCCGCCGGTAGGCACAAACAAGGATACAAAACCAACCGTACTGCCACTGTCAGCCTTAATGTACAAACAAGCGGTAGAAGGATGATAAAAGGGGGTGGAATTGTACTAACAAACTCACCAGGCCTCGCCATTTGGGAGCCCCGCTTCAGAGGTCCTCGCCTCTTTAGTTCCAATAGAGGAGTCTGCGCCTCATAATCAAATGTAGGGTCTGCGCCCTATTAGTGCACCTTAGTTCACCCAATGAAGTCCCCGACCCTTAGTGGAAACCAATGGAGTCCCCGAACCTTGGTGCCAAATAGCCATGCTATAACCCCATAACATACATAATATATGAAAACAAAGTTTCGGTAATATATTTATGAAAATAGCTCGTGCCATCTCGTGGTCGTGGGAGATCAAGTTATAAAACTCTACTTTTAGTGTTAGTTCAGAAAAACATCTTTTTATTAGCTTTTACCCCCTCCCGGGTAGTAAAATCACACAGCGGGCCTTGTCCGATAAACCTCACCATGGTATGTATGCTCGTAAAAACAACCAAGGCAAATAGAAAACGTTCTCGAGGTCTAGATAGGATAGGATCCACCAGCTAAGCACACATATCACCCGAACGACTATCAATAACCCATCACCAACACTAAGATGACAAAGCTGCCCCCAATAGGCCTGGCATACTAAACGCAGTATACAACTAACAACGGGCCCCGAAAGAGTAAATAAGCATAGATAAATAGAAGGAATGGTATATCTACTACCTATCTAGACCCCTAACTGGCTATAATCCAACAAGCATTCAATATGAAACCAGTCCAAGAAGTAAGGAAAACCTACCCTACCAGGACCGGTAGTCATACTTAAAAATCGAATAGCTTCAGAATCACCCAACACTTCTCAAAACTAGCAAATTAAGGATACCTGGGTTAAAAAGGGAAGAGTGATACCCATATTGCATAGAGAAACTCGGGTCAAAACTGAGACTAACAATGGGTTCGTGAGCCCATTATCTTAAAAAATAAACTAAGGGTACTAGAACGTAGAGCCCAACACAACGAGTGCGCGCAACAAAATTGAGATTAAATCGATAAAGGAACAATGGAGAAATCAGGTTCACAAGAAAGGAAATTAAACACTTAATCACGAAAAGTAAAATGGACAAAAAGAACAAGAATTACCCAGAGGAAACTTGCACAACAAGGTAACACTACCTCCCACACAACTCCTAACCACTTCCCCAACTCACAATAAAATCAATCCCCAAGGTCTCAGCTATGGAGGAACAAATGTAAAGGAAATCAAATAAAAATGTTAGAATCTAGTATTTACAGGCACTGGATGTCTTCATCACGATCGCATCCAAGTAACACAAAATCACGACTTGGCAGGGTCGAACACATTGCGATTGTCCAACCATGCACTGAGATCGCGATGCATAATTTATCAAAAGGGAGTTAGCTACCAAAACCACTGCGATCATGCTGAACAAGGAACTCACTCTATGTGATCACACTTCCACCCACGCGATCGCAATGAACAAAGCCTAAAAAAATACAATCCCGACCAAAGCCACACAATCATGCTGAAGAAGAAAATCACCTTATGCAATTGTGACCAAAAGGCACTAGATCGCGAAGAAAGAACTGTGTTTGCAATTTGATAGCAGCCTAACTATTTTTCTACAACATTCAAGAGCTCCCAATGGGGCCTCAGAATGGAATTGAGCACAAATTTTAATAAACTAAAAATGCACACATCATGGAAAAGACATTCTGGATCTCATAGAATCATCAAAACACCCTAAAAGGTAATTTACACTAAAAGGACCCCTAAACTAAAAACCAACAAACAGAGGATATTTTCCAACTTCCCAAAAATGATCCCAAAATGAGCCCAGATAATCCAGAAACCAACTAACAAGCCTACTATCCCAAAATCAACATTTTGGAGTTGGGTGGAATCATTATAATTCTAATCTGATACTCCGATCACCAAAAGACCATTTAGGCTTCAAAATGAGCTTTGGCTAAACTAAATTTCCACAAAACAGTTCAATTGCAAAATGAAAACCCGGTATACAAAATTAGGGTCCATCTAGACCAAAATCAAAATTTTAGAGCTAACAGAACTAGTTAAATTAGATTCCATGTGTGTTTACTAAGAATTCACTCCCAAGTTCCACCATTTCAAAATTGAAACTTCAAAATAGAAAAAATGAGATAACGGACAACTGAGATGCCAGGGCACTGAAATAATGGTCCTAGCAAGTCATATATGACATGAGGAAACTATCAAAAGACTCTAAATGCAGAAAAGGCAAAAATCAAGGAAATGACCAAACGGGTCATTACAATGTTGGTATATGGGTAATCGTGGATTGATTGACTAAATCCACTAACTTTTTACCGACTTCATCTTCTTGGGGCACCAAGAGACTTGCTGTATTATATGTTAGGGAATTTTTTTGTCTGTATGGGGTGCCAATTTATATTATATCAGATCGAGGTACACTATTTATTTCGTAATTCTAGAGGACTTTGCAGCGTGAAATGGGTACAAAGGTAGCTCTAAGTATGGATTTTCACCCACACACAGAAATTCTTAGCTAATAATCAGGTACTCCAATATATGCTTTGAGCTTGTGATTTTGATTTCGGTGTTAGTTTGGATCAACATTTGCCCTTGGTAGAGTTCTCCTATAATTAAATCTACCATTCCAGCATTTAGATGGCCCCATTAGAGGCTTTATATTGCATACGTTTTAGATCACTGATTGGTTGGTATAGTAGTGTTGAGATTTTTCTTCAGACTTTTGATTTGATTTGAGATACCAAAGAGATAGTTTGAAATATTCATGATAGATTACAGACAAAATAGACTTAAAAAAAGGGCTATGCAGACTGTAGACTTTGGCCTCTAGAGTTTAATTGGAGACATGGCATTTTTTCTGGTTTCGCCCATGAAGGGTGTTGTGATATTCGGTTGGGGGGAAATCTTATCCCCAGGTTTATCGAGACATATGAGATTACTGAATGAATTATTGAGGTCTCCTACTTATTAGTCCTAGCTCCATAGTTGGCATCTATATCTTTTGTTTCATGTTTTTATGATTCTTCATTATTTGATATATCCGTCCCATGTACATTATTCTGAGTCAGTTCATCTGGATGACCGATTGACTTATATTGAGAAACTTAAAGCCATTATTGATAAAGATGTGAGATGTATCAGGTAAAAAAATATCCTAGTTTTGAGATTTCGTTAGACTTTCCTCTCAGTCAACGAGGCTAACTGGGAGACAAAGATGGACTTGTTAGCCCAATACCCTTACTTATTTGACTCTCAAGGTACTCCCTTCATTCTTAGTTTTCATGGACGAAAGTTCCTTTAGTGAGGGATGTTGTAATTACCCTCAAGGTCATTTTTGTGTTTTCACGATTCCTCCATATTTAGAGCATTTTTGAAACTTTCCCAAGTCATTTGTGACTTGCTAGAACCGATACTTTAGTTCCCTAGCAGTTTTATAACTAGTCTTCTTTATATTTATAGCCTCCTAGGGACTTACTTAGTTTATAGTACCTCGAGTCGCCACTTTGTTTTTTCCATTGAGTCTGGAGTATCAATTGCATAAAGCTTTTATATATGATTTGTCAGAATTGGGATCCATTTTTATCTCATGTGATTTTATGATTTATTTTGGAAAAGAAATCGGGAAACCCCACTGTGGTTGATAAGATGGTGGATGATATATCGACCATTTAACTGATAAGTCGACAGCTGATGGGTTTATTTAAGGGTTCCTTCTTTATGATTTATTCCATAACTTTCTTTTTTTCCTTCATTTCTCTTATATATCATAGCAAAATAAGTACTCTTCAATGCCTATATCCAAGTTTTAATTCGTAGAAACTTGTTGTGGTGATTCTACGATTATTTATACTGGGTAATTTCTCATTTTCTCTTTAGTTGTAATGTTTTATATAATATATAAATTTCTTAGGCTTATTTCTTCATTTCCTACCATTAGTTTGAGTCCTAGTTTGTACTATACGATGCATGAACTGTGCTCTATGTGATGGTATACATATTTTATCTTTCCTAGCTATTAGTGTTTACCGACCCATTTTCATCTTGGATTTCAACCCTACTATTTACATAGAAATATGGTTCTTGTTTAAGTGATTTTGAAATGTGGGTTATGTTTTTTTTAGCCTCACATAAAGTTGAGTTTTGTACGTGATTCTTTGGATACTTGGGCATGCTTCTCGAGGATATTTCCAGAATATAGGCAGACTATGGTCTAATTTCGTCAAATTGGGGGTATTAGTTTAGTATATGTGTGGAAAAGTGCCAGGTTGCGGCTGTGATTACTAGTTAGAGCCTTGTTATGCTTATTCTTCCAGCTTATGCCTACTTAGTTGGCTTGTAGCTGAGTTATTTACCCCGAGGATAGGTATCCCTACCCGTATTTTGACATCGACTCTAGAACATAGTATGTTTGGGGGAGGAGTAAAAACTTTGGTGCTTATCACAGATACACTGAATCTTGAACATAGAAAGGTTGAGAAGGGGATTATACTAGCAGTTAGAGATTAGTTTCCATCCCCTGGTTATGCTGGTGGGTTTAGATTTGATCTAGGTTGGATGATTGTTTTATACTTTACTTGATATATTGTGCATTATTAGTATGTGTGAAGTCACATAACTATAAATAGCCAGAGATGGTTTTATTGGGTAGTTAGAAGCTCTACGTAATAATGTTATTCCCTAGCCGGTGTGAGCCTAGGAGTGGATTGTATTGTCCTGAGCAATCATGAATCCATGTTTCCCCTGTATGGGTGTATACTGAGCCCTAACGGGTTCCCTTGGAAAGTTATGGCATATTTAGTGTGATTGTGATGCTATATGGAGCTATTTTCTTGCACCACTTGATCTATCTTCTTACTGGCACTCTGATGTTTGGGCATTGGCTACATAGAGATAATGGATTTTTCTCGACGATTTTGATTTACCTTTTTATATAGACTTGAGTTTTCCACTTAGATATGATATACGGGTTGAGAAGGAGCTTTAACTTTTCTACCCTGATGACTATGAAACTGGTTGGATTTTGTATAAGTATTTTATATGTTAGATTGGATCCCTCTACGAACCCTTTGATCTGGATTACTATTCCTGGGGTATGTGTGTGGTACGAGTAGGGGTATACTATTGTAGGAGAAGTAACTATACGACAAAGCTTTTGTGGTTCCCTCCGTTGCAAGATTATGTACCAGGGAGGGTGTGTACAAGCACTATACACTTCTTATCAGCCTTTTCATTTCAATTCTTTGCACTTGGTTGGGCTCCTTGGGGCTTACGAAGGAAGTCCTATTAGGTTACTTATGTGCTAATGTATTGGTTTCTACCTAGGCTTGTGAATACTCTTCTATATTGTTGACTACTTTTCTTTCCTTTGTTACTATTATGTTCTGTAGTCACATTACCTTTATTCCTCTTCTTTTATTAGTCCTTCCGTGTGTTGGTTATCTTAGAGCTCCAAGTACGTCGTGTTTTGTCATAATTTGCTTGCGGCCTTGGTTCTATGTGTTATACTTTCCTAGTGGATTTCCTTCATTCTTGTTAGATGATGTTTCACGCATTGAATGTCAAACCTTCACTACACTTACGCTCTGGGCTAGGTCTAGACTTTTCTACAGGTGGGATGTAGGCACCATCACAACTTATTTTTTGGATCGTACAATCTATTTAAGCTATTATTGGGTTGCTGAGTATATTCATTGTAGGTTGTAGTATTGTTTGAGAAACGGTTGGAAGAATAGGGGGCTTTCGTTTATTTTTACCGAGGGCCTTTCTGAGTACCATTGTTCAAGTATCACTCTTTTTTTTGCACGGTTGTTTAGGCACCGAGCATCGAGTCTAGGGATACTTAAGTGGTCCGAGGTAGATGACTATTTCTCCATCAGTGTCGAAGAATCTTTATTTTAGTATCTGAGTCTTTGCTTTCTAGATACTTGTTGAGACCCGTGGTTTCCTTGTGTAAACTCTTATATTTAGTGTCTTGTGACAGAGAAAACTAGTTCTTGGCTTATGTAGTTGGACTATTACTCTTAGTTTTATTATAATAATTATTCTGACTTATTCCTTTTATTTATCGTTATTCTGTTCTACTTTTAAATTGCTTGGATTATGAATTAGGATGACCTACCAGGTTAGGAAGGTAAGTGCCATCATGTATATTTTTCTGGGCATAACAAGTTGGTATCAGAGCTTTAGGTTCGTACATCCCATTGTTCATAATCCAAGTTTAGTAGAGTCTTACATATTGATGTACAAACATTCTTACTTATCCTCGAGAGGGTACGTAACTCCAGGAAACATCTTATTCATTCTTCCATTCTACTCTAGCATAATTGGTTCATTATGTGATGTGTTCTTTTGTGTTCCCTCAACATATAACTGGATTGAGGGCTTCAATAGGTAGGGGGTGTCAGGATTATTTTGTACTGGCTAGCTATAGAAGGGGTAAAGGTCGAGGCCTTTGTGGGGGAAAAGGCCGAGGAGTTGTACTTGTTGGAGGGAGTACCAGAGCACCTTTTCTGGATCTTGATTATGTGAAGAGAGAGGATACAGTTCCACTATAGGAGATCACTGTGCATTTTCTACAGAGTACCTTATTGTGGATCTTGAGTGCACTTGAGAGGATTGAGCCAATTATGGGTCTATAGGGCAAGATGTCTTGTACTTCAAGGTGGTTTTTAGGTGTATCGTTAGGAGACATTGCATTTTGTTGATAGTGGTATTTAGTTTCCTAACCATGGGTCAGTTCAACCTATTATACCTACACCCAGGGTTATTTATGCTAGACGTGGTTCATTCTATTCAGGGTAGAGTTCTCATGAGTTCTAGTAGAGGGTTTCAGGTCTTGTGGCCATTCGAGTCCTTTAGGTTTTTATAAGCAAACCCCAAATACTAGGTGGTGTTATATATGTGATGATATTTGGCATTTTATAAGGAATTGTACATTTTGAGTATCAAGAGTGGCGCCATTGGCTTCTTAGGATTCACATGATCCAATGGCAGTACCTATATTTTGTTTCATTATCTTATGAGACAGTGTCCCCGTCATGTTCTAGAGGGGATTTAGAAGATACATTTGGGTCATGGTAGACCCATCTCCGAAGTTTGTGACTATCAGGAATTGTTATCATTATAGTGAGCAGGGCAATTGATGAGGTCTTATTCATGACGTGGTCAAAGGGTTCCTGATAGGTTGCTCATTATATTGTATGGGCCCATGACCCAAAGTTATGAGCGATTTTTGGTCTAGAGACATATCATCCTAAAGATAATAGAGCACAATATGATATTTGTCTAGTTAGGCCCAAGATCGAGATTTCTGACACAAATTTTACAAATATGATTTTGAGTTGTCCTCGACTTGTTTTGAGTAACTGATTCAGGGTCAACTATCTTCTGTGTGCTTGTATACATCACCTTCGATCTTGTCATGACATGTGATTCTCTCCTAGTATTAATCATGTGTGTACCCATGGAGTTATTTTTTTGGTGGTGAATAAGATGTGTAGATCCTATGTGGATGCTTTATTGATTCATAGTATGAAAATACATTTTATCTTTTGTATATGGTATACTTTGATGTAGACTCTAGACTTTGAAATTTTATTGGTTCGGGGGTGTCGCCTAGCTTTGTCTATTTTATTTTATTGAAAAGGATTCAAAGAAGACAAATGTCTAGCTATTTAAAGAAGAAAAGTTACAATTCAGGGTTATAGAAGGTGGCAATCAGTCCTTAAGGATTTTTTGTATTAGCGATAGTTTGTGAAGTATGATTAAGAGATCGCCGAAGTCATGGCATTCTGTTAGAGTTGTATTTATATTCGAATTGGTGGTCTAGCGGAAATGTGTTGGGTTTTGATGAATCATGTATGTTTGGAATTATGTTCATGATCAAATTAGGTATTTAGTATAGAGAGAGTTCATACATATCAAGGATTTGGATGATTGAAGGGTTTAGTTTTGGTTACTATAGATGCAGTGCATTGAGTAAGATAAGGAGGAAGTCTAGTAGTTAAGGTGAAGGATGGTATTATAGATGCATTGTTTTTTTACCTTAGAATGTGCTGGTATAAAGACTACTTTAGTGGAAGGTTTCACCTTAGAGACCTTTGACTTGTTGGGGTACTTTGTTTGTGTGAGGTTCATTATTATACCTGGTCTTTCCCATTGTTTGGTTAACTAAGGCAGTGTCAGATATTTTAGTTTGCACTGTCAGAGGTAGAGTTATTCATTGAGAGAAATTCTAACATGATTTTGACATATTTTAGGTTTTCCTCAACATTCTTTGATCGTGGGTTAGTTTTCTTATGGGATTATGTCCATCATCTCCCTTGGTATTATGTATGAGTTATGGATTTTCTCCATTAGTGACGTTGTTCTACATATGAGTAGTTAATTCATAGTGGTGGATCGATCACATCAATCCTATGAGGTGCTTTGGTAAAACTTAATGAATAGACAAATCTTTTTGTAATAGGTTATGGTTGAGTTGGGCATGAGCCATGAGCATTGCCAGGTACCTATTATGTTTAGCTAGTTTTATGTTCATGGTAATAGTGAGATATAAGTGGTGTTGGCCATTCCTCTCAGTGTTTGATATTGCATTAGTGTATGATTGACTTATTCTGTTACGAGTTGTCTATTTCTCTACTTTTCTCTATATATTAGTACCCTCCATACAAGTTTTTATGTGATGGGTAGTCTCTCCTTGATTCCCACATGTGTTACAACCTAATAGGTGGATTCTTAATGGTGGATCGGGTGGATCGATCCTATTATATGATCTTTCTTGAGGTTAGTAAATGAGTTGTCTTAATTCTTTCAGATGAGATAGATTTGATGTGGTAGTGGGATGTGAAGTGACTTCTGGTGTTTCCTAAAGGTTTAGTCATTAGGGAATGTATCAATTATTGGCGGTGGTTTAAGGAAACCAATAGAGTGTTATTTCTGGCATTAGATTAATGATGTAGACCAGTTTCAGGGTATTTCCCTGCTTTGCAAAATGGTTATAATCATCCCTTGATGTTAGGGACTAAGTGTATCTCTAATATTACTGCTAGTGTTTAGCAGATTACAGGGATAGTTGTTCTGTCTCCTGATGTTTGCTTGACCTCGTTTAGAGTTTAAAATGTAAAGTGTCAAACTGTGCTTAGGTTACTTTTGGTTCCTTTGTTAGTAAGATGCTTAATTATCATGATCGTACATAGGGTGGTGGATTTATCATTCTGTGGGTAGAAGGGATGCTTGACTACTGATAGGATTAAGAAAGGGGTAATTCGGTTATGTTGTTCTCATCAATCGGGTTATCTTGCTAAGGGTTGGTATTCTAGTGTTTCATGATGACTTTCAGAAGCCTAATGATCTTGATCCTTTTGGTTTCTATTTGAACATCATCTAGTAAAGATGGGTTTTACTGGTTCAGTGTATCGATCATTGAGTAGCATTGGTTTGGTGGGGCACAAGATAATTAGATCGAACTGGGCTGACACTTTGGAAAATTTGGAAAGATCATGAGACAATTCATCTTACTTATGGATTGGAATCCGAGAATTTAGGAGTTGCATTTGGATATGGGTGGATAGTCCACTATGCCACCAGCTGAGTTGAGGTAATGATGTTCAGTAAAATTTCGTACAAGTGCTGCAATGGGAAAGACAATGAGAGGTATTCTAAAGTCTTGAGTTCTTTAGAACAAATAGCTTGATTGACATGATTTAAGAAAGGAAGGATAGCTACTGGTCAGTCAGTTTAGTCTGGTCACCTTTTCGAACTTGGTGACTGGAGATTTGAGCTACTACTAGTTGCATATGAGTCAAGAGTATGCCTATGTCTATACATGGGAAGGAATCCGTCAATGTGTTTGCAGTGGTAAGATTACATACCGCATGAGCAGATTTGATATTTTTGTCCATGTGAATTTCATTACGATGTACATTGATCCAGTATTGTTAGTCATGACCTATGTTGAGAGTCGTTTGTTGTTAGGCATGTCATCTTACTTCTTGTATAAAGATAAAGGGTTTTTCGATCTTAAAGGTGGGTTTATTAGCAGTTTCGTGTGTTAAAAGACATCATTCTCCAGACGGCTAGTCTATCTTCAAATTGGGATATTAAGTAGACTAATTAAGTTCCTCTTTGATGTGTGTAGATTGGTTTGAGAACCGAGTCGTGCAGTTAAGCTCAATGAAATGATTATATCAACGAGATCACTGTTGTATGTGAGTTAGCCGCGGTGTATCCACCTTAAAGGTGTGTATTGGTTGATCTTTAGCTTTTTGCAATTTCAGAATGGTGTTTGCAAAGGAATACATGGTTGGGTTGAGGAAATAAGTCCATTTGATGATGGTCCGATGGTTTAGAGATGACTAGCTCAGTTTGAGTCTATGGGATAACCTTTTTTATATTACTCATTGTAGATGTGTAGCGATACACCAGTTCTGCTAAAGTTGTGATTCCCATTAACTACCCATGATGTGTTGATTCACAGCCTTGATTTGTAAATTCATACTTGTGATTTCTTGTGGTAATGACACTTTGAGAAGTTCACTTGAGAAACAGTAGTAGTCCTTATAAGTTATGTTTCATACTATGGGTTAAGACCATAGATCATTCTTCCCTTAAGTTCGAGGAAGAACATGGTTCTCAGTGATGGATGTTATATGACCATAAAGGTCATTTTTTGTATTTTCTGAATATTATAACCATTTTTACCTTTCGTTAATCCAATTTATATTAAACTAAGTGTGGTTCCATGGTTAGTTCAGTGTGGGATGTGGTTTGATGTAAAAGTTTGAGAATTTTTAGTTTCGGAGCTTTTTAAGTTCAAATGAGGAACTATAGGGGTCATATAGAGTTCTGGACCTCGTATCATAAATCCGTCAGTTCTATCAGCTCTCAAATGTTGAGTTTCATCTAGTTACACTCTAGTTTATTATTTTAAACCTTCCGTGATAAGTTTGAGCATTTAGACAGGATAAAGTTAAAGTTTTAACTAAATGGTTCACTTTGGTCAATATTTGGTCTTAGAGTTCTCATCCGATGGTCCTATTGGATTCGGGAAGTTGATTTAGCCTATAATTAGGTCTTTTTTATTTTTTGCGAGCCCTGGGATTATTATGGTTATTTTTTTTTATTTTTAGTTTAAAATGGGCCCTTAATGAGATCAGGTCAACGAAACCTCATTCACGTGAAATAATGGTGTCTTTGATTCTAAAAAATAAAAAATAGTATGTTTACATATATGGTTTTTCATCACGGTATTCTAAATGAATCCTGAAGGCCCATTCAGAGTTATAGTGGTTCGATGTTTTTGATGTTTTGTGCTATTGTTGCTATTAGTGCAACCAACATGCATTTGCAGTGAGTTCAGGATGTTTGGCATCCGCTTTCACGGTACAGTCACCATGTTCGTGAAGGGTACTGGGGCTGGGCTTCCGCTTACGCAGTGAAGGACCAATTTGAGGTGCACGCTTGGCAGTGTACCTTGGCGTTTTAATAAAACAGAGGGTTCACATTTTTGTTCACATTTTCATGAAAATCATACTAAAAACTCTTATTTTTTACTAGATTGAGAGGAGAACTTGAAGATAATATTGGGTGAGTTCCTTAATCACTTTTTTCATAGTTTTTGCTTCATATTAACAAGATTTCCATCAAGAATTTTATGGTTTTGAGGCCTAAAGTAGTGGGTTAAATGCTGAACTTGAAAATGAGGAAATAATGTAATTTTAACAAAGAAATGAAATAAGTTTTTGATAAAACTTAATATTTAATATCCAATTGTGATAGGTAACATTATTATACAATCAAAAGTCAATCTTGGCTCTGCGGGTCTAGGGTCGATTTTTGGATACACGTTGATTATTTGAAATTTGGTGTTGATTAATGAATATTTTATTGTAATTCTTGTTTGGGCCACTATATTTGCATGGTTGGAGGCTAATCGAAAGGGGAAATATAATGTCCCAGATTCACCCCCTAGGCGGGATCGAGCATCCTCAGCCACAAAGTTGTCTTAACAACCATGGATAGTCCCTTGGTTCTTGCATAGCTCTAACCACTCACCCTCAGTGTAAGAAATATCATCAAAAGATTAAATACAAAGTGGGCACCTTACAAGAATTAATGAAACTACTGAATCAACTACAAAAACATTAAATCCAATGACTACTACATAACTTGTCTGAAAGCCTCTAATCTGACACGAATGCTAGACTGCTAAGACAAGTCCTTAGTTAGCCTTAAAATAAAGAAAATAATAATACAAAAGCTTAAGCTCTAAACAAAATAACCAAGAAATACTCAGTCCTTGGCTCATGAGAACTCACTAATTCACTTCTAGTCTTCAAAGAATGAGGATCCAAGTCAACTGCAAGTGTATAGTGGCTGGCTGGATCTATATGTGTGAAAGGTATAAAAAACAAGAATGTATGTGATCAGTACATTTGAATACTAATTACGTGGGAGGTTAGCAATAAAAATCTATAGAAATATGATGAACAGTAATATATAAACCATGAACTCGTCTGTGCAGTGCATGATAGACTTTGAATCTGACTCTCAATATCAAGAAGAAATATCATGCAACAAGATCATTTATTTATGAACTTCAATGCTATACTATCGTGACAAAAGATGACTGATCACAATCATGCTGACATACATTGAATACTGTCATCCTGCTGACATACTTTATACATAACACTGCGATGACACCTCATACTAATAAGAGAGATGTATATATTTAAAACATTAGGTATTTTAAAGAACATAACAACTCTTCATAAATAATGGACTCGTAATGAGCAAGACTAATAAATTATTTATTTATGAAAACTACAAGTCTGTCTCCAAGATACAAATTAATTATGCAATATTATACAAACTAGTAGTTTATAAAATAAGACTTCATCTTCCAATAATATAAGAAAAACTCAATAGAACACTACCTTCCGAGAGCATTATAAAAAAACAGTAAAACATCTTCGAAAATCATTAAATTTAAACAAGGTGAGGGATACATAGCTAAAAATCTTCTTAATTATCTTCTTACTTCAAAATGACACTTGCCATTGTTTGGGAGGTTCTATAACCAACATACTATATGTATATAATAGCATAGCCCAATATATTCACTATGCTGGACAGGATCCCTAAACCTCTCCAGGATAGAGGGAGAATTAAAGTTCCTAGTTTTACCACTAAACCAATCAAAATAGGCCAAATTGGGCCATAACAATCCTTCCTATGTTGGCAAAAAAGGTTACGAGATAAGGGTTTTGACACCCGAATCCTCTAGGTGCTAATACTACTTCCAAGGCTGACGAATGTATGCTGCTACTCAATCCTGATCAACAAAACACATAATTTGGGAACCAACAGACCAGTACAATCCATTAAGCCTCATTAGGCATCAATAGTTTTTTGTTAGTACAACAATCCCCATTAGAGACTTGATTAAACAATCCTTTTATACTTTTATTTCCATCTTATTCTGTCAAGACCCAATTTCGAGATCATGATGTCACCTACTATACCACCAGTAGGAGAACCAAACCCCGTAGTCTAAAGCCGAAGCGGAGGACTACTATATTAAATACTAAAGAATATTAAAAGTCATATGAAAATATTAAAGTTTGCGGAATTAATTAAGAAAGAAACCACCCAAAATCCGGTATCAATGTCAAACAAACCACTAAGTATAGAATGATGAAAACTGAAATAAATATAGTATCAACATATCTCTGAAATACAATGGAGATCAATAAAACA
>JBDJHY010284793.1:0-10155 GCA_039654485.1 Withania somnifera
TTTCTTTTGGCCCTTTTATGGGAGCATATTGATTTTGAACAACGCACGTGATTATTGAAGTTCATGTGTGGATCAAGATTGAGAATCAAATATTCTTAACTAAATTAGTCCAGTAACTTTCGACATCTATAACATTTTCTCATATGAAAATTAATTTTACAATAAAATTTAAAAATAATGTTAATTTCTTAAAGGTTTTAGTTAACTATTCTAGTTGTTTCCAACCTATTTACTTTTCCCAAACACTGAAAAGTAAGTACGTTAGTTTCGATATACTGTTCTAAAATACATCGTCACATGATTGATATAAATAAAATAAATATATATAAATTAAAAAAATTATAAAATTTTTTTTATATAAAATAATTATGTTTATATAAAAAAAATTTAAGATAATATTCTCAAAATTAATTTTTATTCAATATATATATTTGTATAAATTTATACAACTTTATATAATTCTTTTATTGTCTTAGGATATGAACTTTGCTAAAACAAAGAATATACAATTTCCAAGAGTCTCTATTTTTTAAATTATAAATTGTAGGCAGCTAACTTGCCAACTCACTACGAAAAGTACCCAACTTTACTCTAACGTAGTCTTTTAGTTGCCACCACTAGATTCAACGTGACTTCTTTATCATATCCATTAAAACGAATTAGTGATTCCAATGATATTTTTTGAAGTATAGTTGTTAATTAAGAAGCTAATTGATTTCCTTTTTTTATAAAAAAAAAATATTTATAATAGATTTTAACTTATTTATATAATTGTTGTTGTTATTGTTATTATTATTATTACTTTTTTTAATTCAATTTGAAATATTTGAAGCACTTATCAAATTATTTATTATAGTAGAATGATACCAAACATAATTGAAGGATCTAAAAATTAACAATCTTCATATTAATATGAATTAAAACAAAATTTCTAAATTATAATAATTAAAAAAAAAAAAAGAGGGGAAAAAACACGCGTAATTGCGTTATCCTATCCGCGTCGTGAGTTGGCTAATGTAGATTGCCTCAGTAATTGAAATCTCTACTTAATATTAACACAAGGAAAGTAGTAAAATATGACTTTATCCTTTTAATTTATTTATTATAGTTATTATATTTTTAATCATTTTTAATTTTTGATTATTTGTGAAATTTAATAAGTTTTACATATATAAATTTTATATAGTTAATTAATAACCACTGTAGTATTTATTTAATAACATCTCAAATTTCAAATCAAGCTAAATAAATTTAATAGATAAAATATTGAGTAGTTGGTAAACGTTATAGAAGATTAGCTCGAGTTTAAACTCATTTTATTACTAGTGTTTAATTTGGCACAACATTCAGAAATTAATACTTTCTTTTTATCTCATCTTATGTTGCATTTTTAAAATTTTTTATTTAAATAAATCTATTTTTATTATAAAATTTTAAATATTATTTTTAAATATTTTGAATTACTAATTATTATTATTTATAATAATTTTTATGTAATTTTTAAATATCTAAATTTTATTTTAAAAACTTAAAGACACACGCTTAGATAATTTAATTTAAAAAAATAAAAATAACAGATAAAAAGACAAAAGAAATAAGATAATTTTATATGAAGAAAATCAAAGCCCGTAAGAGTTTCAGTACATTCATGTTATAATCTTGCTCCTTATTAAAGTATACAGTTTTATATAAAGTAAGGGGTCATTAGGGATGAAATGGAAGATTAAGTAGTTTTCTAAATTAATATACCAAACATATACGAAACAGTAAATAATTTAAAATAAGAAATACTAAAACAAAAAATATATTGCGGAAGATAAATTGTCAAAAGAAGGTAAATTCTTCAGTCCCAACTCTTTCAAATTTGACCTGACGTATGCCTTGTCCAAGTCCAACTCGTTCAAATTTAAATGCTTCAAACAAAATTATTTTAATAAGCTAAATTTTATACTCTAGCACTCATTTGGTTTGACTGATAACTAAGTTTGAAATTATCTTAATTTATTTTATATTTATTTGGATAACTATATAAAACATAATAATTTATTTTTAAATTAATTATTTTAATAGGCTAAATTTGATACTCTCAGGGACTCATTTGGTTTGACGATACTAATTTGAAATTACTAATTTATTTTATATTTATTTGGGATAAATATATGAAATATAATAATTTATTTTGAAATTAATTATTTTAAAATTATAGTATTATTTTTATCTCACTTTCAGGGTGAAATCACTAGTTTTGAATTGGATAATCTCAACATAATTAATTCTCAAATAACTTATTTTTAACAAAAATATTATTTAGTAGATGAGATAAGGTGGAGTAGCCTATGATTAAGTTTGGTACTAAATTTATATTATATTTGATAGATGGTATAAATATATCTCCAGACTAATTTATACTGTCAACTAGACAGGGTACAAAACCTAATACAAAACTTAGTTTTAAGAAAACCTCGACAATTCATCCAACATAAGCATATTTTATATTATCTTTCATATGAGATAATAATTAATTCAAAAATTATAATTTTAAAATATAATTTTTAAAATAATTAATCTGTACACCAAACTATCCCTTACGGTAATTTCTACCTGTGGAGATCCTACATACTTAAAAAGAAGAAAAAAAGTAAACTACTGAAATTCAATCTGCTAAAATTAATGAAACTCAAGAAATTCAAATTGCACTACAATAGAGACCGAGAAATATTAGAAATATTACCAAAAAAAAAAACACATTCTTTTATATGAGAAATGTTGTAAAATATAAAGTATGCCATGTGTGCCACTATGTGTCATACTTAGTGTTAAAGAAAATATGTCCCTTTACATGTGGATGCCATGTGGCATAAATGTAGATTAAGTAATAGCCAAGTAATTGGCCTATATGTGTATATTATTTTTGTGAAATTAATAAGAATAAAGAGAGAAAAGGACTTAACAAAAATCGAAAGTGAAGTAATATTATGATTAGTTTGTCTTTCTTTTATCTTTGTACTTTAATTTAATCCTATCTTATAAACATGTATAAACGGTAATAATTTAATTTTCTTAAATTAATATTTAATATTTTAAAATTTGAGTTTGTTGTCCTTAATATATGGGGCAAAGATTATTCATTATGAACACCAAATGTCGAAATTCACCTGAATGTGATGAATCTAGCAAACATCATGAAAAATGAGAATCATATAATTAGCCAAGACCGCGTCAAAGCCATGATATTTCTTCGTCACCACCGTGACAAGGGCTTGAAATTGACATATTTTACTGTTAAAGACCCTCTTTTATTGTAGAATAATTATAAAGAGATGTATGACCACCTGAAGATGGTTAATGATTGACTGAATCTGAGATTACAAGATTCCAAAATTATAACCGACTATAATTTTTTCATGTTTAGAATTATTTCACAATTAAAGTTATGCGCAAAAAATGACATTAACGATGATATATAGAAAAAACATTCTCAACATCTTTGTTGAATATGCTCCTATAACAGCAATATCTAGAAATGAGCTTTAAAAATTATCCTGCATTAATTTTACATTTTTTTTTGTTGAACAACATAACGGCCTACTAATAAGAAACCATGAAGGTCAACCTACTAGTTCTATGTCATTTCCTGAAGCGAATGAGGTAAATTTTCACCAGTGCGAAAAATATCGTAGCGCCAGTTGTGGTCATGGCCATGATCGAAAAAAAATTATTATCTACAAGTCTTCTTGCACCAAATAATAACCTTCAATACCAGCAATGCAAAAGAAAAAGGTGAAAAGCCTAAAGCGATGCAAAAAGAATTCAAAAAATATATGTGATAGACGTGAAGGAAAAGTACACTGGTCACGTACTTGCCGTGCATCAAGGCGCCGGGTTGATCTCTACCAAACATCCCTGAAGAAGATGGATAATAATGCTGAAATGAACTTCATATTTGAAGATAATGTTGAGCTCACAGATTTAGGTGTGGCTAATTACTTAGATTTTTCTGAAGGAGAAATGGATCACTTGATCTGTGATGGATATGTAATAATATAGATAATTTTTATTTCTGTTATTTTATGTCTTACAAAAGATGGGAATACATAAAATTTGTGTATTTTGTGTAATAACAATATTGTTATGTTTTGATAATTTTGACAAAAAATATATAATTTTTTTTTCAGATATTCGCTATATGAATTGTACTTGAAATATATGATGGCACACAAAATTAATTGAGTACTCCAAAGAAGCTATAGTGATTCTACTTAGAAGCTCAAGTAGAGTTAAAGTGTTCCAAAAGAGCTAAAGTATTACTACTCAAAGGAATAAAATTATTCATGAATTGTGATTGTAATAATTCTTGAAAGAAATTTTTTAAACTTCAAAGAAATTAAAAAAATATTATTATATAGTTAGACGGTAAATTTTTACTTTTTTTTATACATTTATATTGCAACGATTTAAGCGCGTCATGAATATATATGTGAAAGGTTATTGACCTTGTCCTCTTATTTGTAAAATACAAATATAGACATGGTGATGAAATCATATGCACTAGTAAATAAGAAGTTTACTAAAATAAATATCAGTTGGCATGATCCAAATGCGATCCAAATGCACGTCATGAATATTTGACCATCCTGATCCAAATGCGATGCAAATATTATTGAGAGTTCATATGTTAAAGAAGTAGAAAGTTCTTCATAAATCTCTTGTGCTGCTTGTTTTACTGAAAAGAAATGGCTGAAACAAAAACTCTAATTTTGAAATAGATAAAGGCTTTGATTTTGAAAATAATTTTTTGAGAGTCGTCACTTAGTTTATTTTTTAAAATATAATTAAGGAAACCTTTAGAAAATGAAATTGAAATCTTAAAATAGCAAAAGACTTCGAATTCTAAGATTTTGGGTAAGCAATTCCTATTAACGATTTTGGAAGGTTTCTAAGGCACCAAAATCGTTGCTAACTTTCGGTTATCTGTCATCTTAAAATAACTCCTATTGATCAAGTCGTTTGTAAAAAAAATTATAAAAAAATTTGAAGAATTTTAGAAGAAAATGGTTTTCAAAACTCAATTACAAAATAAAAGAAGGCAAGTCTTTTGAGAAAATTGACTGACTCTAAAAATTGTTTTTTAGTTAGTTCAACTAAACAGATAAGCACGTATAAAATAGTAATCGAAATTAAACCAAATAACAAGGAATAGAGAAAGATATTGGTTTGAAATTTTTTACCCGAACCCAAGCCACTTGGACCCAATTCTCCTTATTTATACGCGTAGGAGAGAACCAAACCCGTTACTTATAGGTTTGACCCATTATCTTTCAATTGTCCTAGTTCTAACAAACTTTGGCCTTATGTCCCATAATATCAAAGTAACAAAGCAATTAAGGAATTGGAACTTTTAGCCCCACAGCTACTGCTGCGTCTTGATAATGGCACCGATCCGTTAAATCTTTCTCTTCTACTTTTTCCTTGGTCCATACAGGCCTAAGAGAGGTTTGACTCGATGTTAGGCTTTAGGCCTAAGTAAAAATTCAAGAGTATGAGTCCAAGTTGGACTCGGGTAGGGGGAGTTTCATGCAAAATTAAAGGAAAGGAGTAGGAATTAGCATGACAAGCACATCATTTCAAAATAAGGATTAAAGATGCTAAGTAACAAGGACAGTCATAGCGAGGAAAGGAATTAAACACGAGGAATTTAATCTTGGAAATAATTTCAACTAAATTTGCTTAGGCAAACAAAAATTCACATAGAATTATAGATTTATTTTTTTATATTCCTCATATTAATTCAACAACTTCTTATACTAGGCCAGAATTTCCTTACAGTAGCTCATCTCAAATCCAGTAAACTATGCCAATCTGGCATGCCAAAAACAGAACCTGATACAGGTTTTTATGACCATTTCAATCAAACAGAAGTCAAAGTCATTCAAATTGACAAGTCACATTCAACAAAACCTAGGTATGTTGTTATTAATTAAAAGGACAGTAATCTATTAAGCATACTAGTATTAATTCCAAGAAATAGACTCATGTTAACGGGCTTTCAAAACTTAAAGGGAAAGGATCCCAATTCATTCCTAATTCATGTAAGTTCAAGAAAATAGATAGCACCTACTAGGCCATAAGAGACTCTATTTTACCAGACAGGGGTTAGAGAATATCCTAGTTAGGCCTTTAGACATGCTATCTAAACAACTTAAAACAGAAGGAAGTAAGGATTGCAACTTTACATACTTTCATATGACAAAAAAGTTAGACAACTCATCCAAACTAAACAACTTCAGACCTGTTTTAACCCTCACAACAACAAAGTTTAATAAATGGCTCTTTAATTAGCTGGACTGTAAAATACAGTGCTATGTAGGTTCTATCAAGACTAGTTGAGACTTGCTAAGGTGAAAGTTGAGCCTTAAGCTGACCTTGAATTCTTAGGTTTTTCAAGGGGAAAAAAATAGGGTAGCAAGTAGAGGAAAGAAAGGTAAACTAGGAATGAATCACATAAGCCTTAGATGAGCCAACACTTCCCTCTTTAACTGATTAACCATGCTGATTTTTAAACTCGAATTCTCTATTCAACATGTTTATTCATTTCAAAAAATGAGTAGGTTTTAAAGATTCATTTTAATCCCTTTTTATTGAGGTATGATGCATAGATATTCCAAAAGGTCGTAGTTTAGATTAAGCTGCTTGAAGATGATCAGTTTTTAGCCTAAGATCAACTAGACATGATGCCCACACAATTTTCAATCACAAGACCCACATAATGCTTCAAGAATACACTAACTAGACACAGAATTTCAGGGATTTAGAACTATAATATAGGCATGTTTTACACTAAGAACTATCTCCAAATAGCATATAACCCTTGGAATATAAATTATGATTGATATGAATATAGAAAAATGATCCATTTCAGCTTATAATTCTCAAAGTAACAGTGAGGGAGATCAACTTAAAACAAAAATCGCAACGTGAAAGCACTTTAACAAAAGGACTCCATACATCTTTCATCTAAAAAGAAATGTCTGAACACTATGTAGATTTAAATTTTACAAAAACGTAAGTGTAATAAAACTCAGAGCCACAAAGAGGGATTTCTACTCAAACAGGTGTGTTCATGCTTAGATACAAAGATGGTGATTTAAAGCAATAACATTTCGAACAAGAAAAATGTAATGACCCTCATGGTAATTTATGATAAATATGTAATGTTTTATATTCTAGAGTATTTCAGTAGTTGCCCTAAGTTATTTATGACTTGTTGGGACCGATAGTTTGGATCCCTGATGACTCGGTTAAGAATTATCTCAAATTACCAGTTTTAGAGTAAAAACTAAATACTCGTTGACCAAAGTCAAATTTTTTTCAAGAAGAGTTCGGAACTAAATTTTGACAATTCGGTTAGCTCTGGAATGCCAAACAAAGTCAAGATTGAACTTAAGTTTGTATTTCAGAGTTTTCATTAAGTTTGTATTTCAGAGTTTTCATTTGCAATTTATGCCACTTTGTGGATATTAGTTAAGTTTAAGGCCTAAGTTAAAGATTGAGTGGCATTTTGGTGTTCGGAGTGTTAGAACTGAATTTTGATGCTTTCATCAGCTCTAGAATGGTGATTTTAGGCTAGCGAAGGTGCTAGTTCGTTTTCCGGACTTGTCATTGCATTTTTGAGATGTTAGTGGAAATTTCATGAATTTTAGTCTAGGTGTCTATAAGACAACCTTGAATTTCGATTTTAACTATGTCGTTGAGACTGAAATATTAGTTTGGGTGTGTGTGCACAGTTTGTTTGCATAAAATGCACTCCGAACGGATTTTGAATGGTGATTCAGAGTGTTTCTTTCCTCTTGTCTGTGCTGTCAAAAACCTGCAACTAATGCAGGTGATTTGTTCTTCGTGATCGCAAAGCTTCTTCACACGATTGGATGAAGCTTTTCCCAATTTTTCTACATAATTGCGAAGCTTCTTCACGAGATCATGATACCCTATTTTTAGTACCCTAAGCGATCTCGACTCTTTATGCCGCAATCACGTTGAAGAAAATGCCTGAAAGTTTTTATGAAATCCCTGCACGACCCCGAGTTTTAATTTTAGAAAAATCGTTAGGTTTTAACCCGTTCCTGTGTGAAAAACTTCTTCCAATCATCAATTCAAGGTTGACAAAAATCCCCAAGTGTTGCCCTTCGATTCCTAAGCGTTTTGGGTAAGTTTCTTCTTCATTTTAATTCTTGAAATTCTTATTTTCCTCATTAATGGCCCTAATTGTTGAAGTTGATGAAATCATGTCATAATTCATATATTATTGTGTAATTTTTTATTCTTTGAGTATACTTTGTGGCGTAGTATCGTTACTTCATCAAATTCAAACGTTTAAATCCTATAAAGATTTCGTATGTGACCCTTTTATAGTCAAATTTGTACGGGCTGTTTTGGAGCCCTTCCCGCACTCAAATTGTGCTTAATTTTGGAGCGCGGGTTCCTAATCACTTTGGGAACCCTGTGATGAAGTTTATTTCTAGTTCCGAAAAGTAGTCTCATTCTAGGCTCGATTTTAGGCCCAATCTGAAACTTAGCATAATTTATACCGTTAGACTCGTATTGACATATGGATTATGTTTACACTAGTCTCAGAGCACTTGGAGATCGTTCAAGATCAGTTAGAGTGATATTTGCAAGTTTGCAATGCTTTATCGTCGGACGACAGGTAGGCTCCGTAGGGTTATTTCTGGGCTTATAACTTTAATAATTATACTAAATAGCATTTATGGGTTGGTTAGCTAGGTTGTTATAGTAGCCTTGTGCCATTCTTTCATCTGTTTCGTCGTTGATATATATTTTGGCATCCGAATTTATATGATGCCTATGACTTAAGAGTTGTCTAGAGATACCTATGTAGGGCATAGGAAGTTTTTATTACATGATTTTATATACATACTTGCTATCGTGCTGTGAATTTATGATACTAGAGGACAGGCCTTTAGCTTCGGTGAGAGTGCATTGGGCCTAGGCCATATCACCATATGATTATTGAGTCACAGAGGCTAGAGATTGATGTTAGGAATAATGATGAATAATAATATAAATTAATAAATTAGAATATTCTAAAAATAATATAAGTAAATGACTTCTTAACTTATCTTCTTCAGTGTACCCTGGCTGAGATGTAAGACCTACGATAAGTGTGAATTCTGTGTTTAAATTACTTAATATATTGTTGTTTTATTGCTTATTTAGTGTAGTGTTACTTCTAAGAGTTTATTATTTATATGGGTTATTGTTCTTGGTACTGTCTTATAAGCTTTGCATTATACTTGAGGTTACCGATATACCGTCCATGTTCTCCTCCTGTCTTCTTTTGACTCCTGTTTATTGTTATTATTATTCACATATACTGTTGCATGGATCCTGGGTACATTTTCCTTCATTGCCTGAAATCCTGTTATGTGTTTAGCTAGCAGTACATGTTCTACTTGTGCTTGACCCCTAATTGAGTAGCTAGCTCCCATGATGTACTATTTTCTTCCTTAGCCTTATTTATTATCTTCTGTTATTTACTGCTTTTATTATTTTTTGTGTCTACTGAGCCCTCAAAGCCTACTGGGTACGGGTTGGTTCAGCAGCTTGTACTCATAATATACCTACCTATGTGCATATCCGAGTATAGGTGCCCAACCTTAATTTACAGATAGTTGTTCGTGCAAACTCTATTGACTTTCATAGATTCAGGGTGAACTTGGCGTCTAGCTGTTCCTACTTCTCTTTAGTATTTCTTTTGATCTCCACGTATTTTTGGAGATATAGTTTTATTAGACTTTTGATTCCTTGTTCTATGCTTAATGTTTTGTATTACGCCGATACCGAGTTTTAGGCATTTTTTATCCTTTATATTTCTGTTTTATTCATTCATAAACAGTTTATTACACTTGTACTTTTCGCATTTGATATTGTAATCCTCTACTTCAGCTTCGGGCTACAGTTTTAGTTCTCCTACTGGTGGTATAGTAGGTGTCCTCATGATTCGAGAAATCGAGTCGTGACAAATTGGTTGTCAGAGCCTAGGTTTGTCGATGTCAGTATATGATGAGTGGTCAAAACACCACATATCACATCCAAATGCATAGTTAAATTGCGTGTTTTCGTCATCATTATGTCCAT
>JBDJHY010284804.1:0-10155 GCA_039654485.1 Withania somnifera
AGGGCCTGGCTAAGGCAATATTTGAAGAAACCAACAACTGAAATGAATGGGGTGAACCCCTTTATATAGACTTTGTGGGCTACTTGGATGCCCCATTTGATCACTAGGGCCACCTCTCAAGGAAGAAGGGAGGCTCGCTGTGGCGGCCTTGCCAAGGTGAAGGGAGGCTCGCTAGGGCGGCCTCACCAGGGCAAATCCCTGGGTACAGGGGTAGCCCAGGGATCGCTGGGGCAGTCTGTACCCTATAACTAAACTCTTTCAAGGGGACTAAAATGAGCATCCCGTGTATAATCAAGAAAACTATGATTGCATTTTGGGTGGAAAACATAACACAAACCTAAGGGAATCAACAAAACGACCAACCGAGTCCTTTTTTAGCAAAAATTACCCCAAACTTAAAAGGATCAAAAGGAACCAATCTTTAGACTTTTCAAAAGCTAACTCAAAAAGAGCCGGTCACCCCAGAAAGAAAACCAATGACTTAAATACCCCAAAATTGACATTACAAAGCTAATGGAATCGTTAGAATTCTGATCCGACGCTCCGATCACTAAAAGACCACCCAGGCTCAGAAATGAGTTTTTGTTGGGCTTAAATTCAATAAGACAACCCAAACTGGAAATTAAATGCTTGGGAGACGAACTTAAGGTCTACCTATACCAAATTCGGCATTTTAGAGCTAATGGAACTATTAGAATTCCATTCTGAGTAGGTTCACTATAATTTCACTATCGAGTTCCACTATTTCAAGACTGAAACCTTAAAATAAGGAAACTTAGATAAGTGGCAAATGAGTTGCCAGGGTACTGAGCTACCGGTCCCAGCAGGTCATAAATAACTTGGGGAAACTACTAGACAACTCTAAGCATGGAAAAATAAAAAATAAGGAAATGACCAAATAGGTAATTATAAAATGAGTCGAAATCTAGTCTCCTTGAGTTGCTATTATTTTCACTCTTTTGCTCTATGTTGAGAATAGCTCATAAAAACCGTTATGTATTATTGTCATCCATGAAAAATCTGAATATTAACTATATCGCTTATTTGATGATGACAATAATATTTTGTATATGTTCTAATTGTGTTTGTTGTATCAAATTTTTTCAGGAAATATGCTCCCCCTATGCTCTTCATACCAACAAATAGAGTTTGAAAACAACAGGATGATATTATATACAATGCTCTCCCTCACTTTAGGAAAGTTAGCAAAATGAGAAGGTATGAAAAATACAACAAAGTGAACATATACATATATCCCCCCCCCCTTTGGCATCAATAAAAATAAAGAGAGTAAATAATTTAAGGATATTAATTTTTACATAATAACTTGTAGCTAACATATCCTTATAAGAACATTACAAAATAATAAACTCTATTCTTCCACTTACTTAGAGCATCTCATAATAGGTATCTCTAATATATAATTCTGCAAATTAGATGAAGTCGCTACATCGATGAGTGTCTCACATTATTCCTGAAGTTCTACCAGTTTTACTTGCAAAGGATCCAATTTTGTCATGATTAGAGGATATGATTGAGAAAAAGAAGAAGGTCTAACGACACAGTCTTATCTTTTGAAAGCTAGTTATCAACACTTAGAATATACCCCATTCTTTTGATGGATTTAGAGTTAAAAGAGAATATTACATCAGATTTTGGAATATTAATAATATCTAGTCTGTAGTATTCAAGGATGCGAGGTATGATAATTCCATAAGGAAAATATAAAATCTTACTAGAAATAGAAATCATATTATTTATTATAAGGGAAATATAGAATATTAATAGCAATAGAAATCATATTATTTATTATAAGATTCGACATATGAAACTTTCTTTTGGTAGTAAGACAGTAAAACAAGAGAATGTCCAAAGGAGACAGAGTAGAGAAAGACTTTGTTTGAGGTAGAAGAATGGTGGTGACAATTTGAGTTATGACCGGACATTAAAAACATAGTTTCAAGAGTGACATTAGGAACATACGGCCACTCATTGTTAGCCAAAATTTTGAGACTAGAGAATTTTAAATATTTGATCAAAGAATTAAATGTTGACAATGATTCGTTCCCCACGAAATAGAGATTCATAATCCTTTCTAACAAGAAGCTTGAAATATATATATGTATATTATATCATATTTATTTGACCAATCCCAAGAATCTTGATAAAATAAGTCATTCATTAAGTCGGCTAACTGTAGCTTAAAAGATTAGTACAGATCTTTTAAGAGGTAACCTTCATCCTATATGAACCTATACATATGCGACAAGATTAATTTTTATACATAATTAATATTAAAACTAATCATATTAATTTGTGAATAATACCTTTATACCTGGTCTTACCATATTTTAGGGTTCTTATGGTAATGTCCTTAATTAACTACTCTTCTATTGATAGTCAATTTTTTTTATCAATTCTATTTTGATGTACCCTATTAGTTTCTTCCTCCACTTTGAAGAAACTTTTTGAAGGGTATTCTTGATCTCTATCTAAATCTTCACTCCAACAAATTATATTGTTTCTTCTGAACTTCTTAACAAGGGACTCTTGTGAGTTATCTCTATTGACATTCCTATTCTTGTCTTTTATAGATTCTCACATCTAGTCAAGACTCTTTAAAGAAAAGTATCTTTATATTTAGAACCATTTATACTTTCTTCTATCTCTGAGTTATCTTTGTTATTTTTGGTATAGATCCTCCTTTTAGAACAAAACTTATCACTCACATAATAATGAAATTCTTTTTTATCCTCTCGATTATCCTGAATAATTTTGTTTTTTCTCTATTTTCTTCCTACTTTTCTTCCTTCTAGCATTGTTGGCTATTCTATCCACGTTTTTATGACTTTCTTTGTAAATATTTTCAAATATATCCCATATCTCTATAGATTTTTTTCGTTAAGATATATTCATGAAGTATTGTTTACTCAAGGCATAGTAACGCAAATGTATTACTTTGGCATTAATTTGTGCAGCTTGTATTCCTTTGATGTAGATGCTTCTCGTCCTGTACTTCATTAGTTATTTTTATCATACGTTGATTTTAGCCCATCATTAATGACTAAACAGGATTTGTAATCAATATATATTGAATAACAATCTTCATTTTGTCTCTCAATTGTTCATATTATAAACTATTGAAACAAGGAGGCCTAGATAATGATAGTCCTGCTTGAAACATGTTTACACCCATTTAATATCCTTAATGAATGTTATACCTTGGTATGATACCAATTGAAAGTGTTAGAAGGAGGTGAACTGGAAATTTTCTTTTCCCTTGGTCCACTTTCTGGCTGATACAGTTGAATCTTATAGTAGTTTGATGAAAAAACAATATAGAATTGTGCAGAAATTAAAATGTATTACAATACTTTATACTTTTTGGGGCTCTAAATGAGAATTAATCCATTTCCGTTGGGATCCTCTATTGAGTGTTAAATAACTCTATCATAAACTTTTAACACAAAAAATTGAGTCTCATATGAATTTAATCTCTCAATTTTAAGCTTATAAAAGAACCTAGCCTCACACTAATGAGTCTGTTAGGATCTCAAAAAATACACAACAACTAATGAATCTTTTAGGATCTTAGCGTACTCATGCAACCTACTGAGTCTACTACAAGCTTAGTGAACATGCAACCTATTGTGTCTATTAGGAGACCAGCAAACACAAGGACCTACTGAGTTTGTTTAACTCAGCTTGATCACAATGAATATTGAGTCTGTTAGGAGCCTTGTAAACACTCAAGGACCTTACTAATTCTTTTTATCTCGGCTTGATCACAATTAATATTGAGTTTGTTAGTAGCTGAAAAAACACTTTAATTTGATGCTTGGCTCACTCGAGTTTTTCCCTCCTTTATTTTTTGTCTACACTGGTATGCACTATGTGATACAATTCTTATTAGAAGTAAAGAAAATAATAGTTTAGAGGAGTTATAGGTCATACCTCTCCTCTTGAACACTAGTCCTTTATATAGTTGTGGGACTAGCCATTACAACCCATGAGTATTGATATTGAAGATAACTAAGACTTTAAAAATAGTTGTTATACTAGAAGGACAATTTCTTCAACTTATATGTAAAATGGCTTCCTTTAATACACACTCCTTCTTGAATAGATGTGGACATATCTATTACATAAAGTATTCAGATGTGAAAGAATTTGAATCTCCTCTTTTCTCGCGAAAGACTTGAGTTACGTTTTCTTTTTCCTTAGAGTAATTCATTAGTCATTGTAAATCATTTATGACTAGTACTAATTATCTCATCAGTGTACAATGGTATTCCTTGAAGCATGTAAAGACGTATTTACGAGGGGTTGCTTTGTTGAGAATATTTCATTAAAACAGTCTTTTATTGTTGTCATACATCAAATCTCTTAACATTAACGATGAGGACTATGAAATTTAGCAATTCTCAAGCAACCATCACAATTATAACTCAAAATCATCAAAAACTCAAATGCCAGGGGAAATTTTAAATTGTTAACAACCCTAGCATGCTACTACAACTTCAATTCTCTTAAGAAATGGGATATTTGGGCATAAGGATGGAAGGAATCCTTTTTCATAAATCCATATACCCGATTAGAAGAACCATTGGTTGGATTTAAAAAAGAACCCTAACATTTTTTTTAACCTCTAGATAGAAACGTCTAACAAGAACACTATGCTTGATTTGTTTAACTGTAGAATGGATACGAATATGTGTTAGGGCATTATACACTACCAAATATCTAGTCCAAAATTACATGCATTTAAGGGAAAAATACTAGGAAATTAGAAAATGATCCTTCATTAAATGGGACTAAAAATTTATAAGGCCACTTCATGAGTCACTCATGACTCCATGAACAAGTCGTGGGATGGAATTTCTCATTGAAATTTGCATCTTGTCCCATGAGTCAACACCACAATTCGTGGTGTTAAACTTCGTGACTCATGAGGTGCAACTCATGGAAACTGGACTTGAATCTCGACTTCTAGAACTGAAACACGATTACACAGTAGGGGTTCGTTACTATCACTACACAGGTCATAGGATGTACACATAAGAACCTTACAAAACATGAAGATCTCAGTTATGACTCTATGACTTAGGGATCACGACTCGTGAACTTGTATTACACGGGTCGTGGTCCACACTTATGGCAACCTAGTGGGATTTCCTCAGTTTATAAAGTGCTAGAACAAGTTTTAAAGCTCAATTCAACTATGGTACATTATAATAATTTAACTTTTAAATCATTAATCCTCAAATGGAAGATTAAGCTTTGGAAAAGAAAATAAAAGCTAATCAAAAAGATGTAAAAAAAACTCAACATATTTCAATAACATATCAACTTCGATTAGACGACCAACTCAGTTGACTGACTCACAACCATAATAACTGATCTCAACAAACATAAGCTCATCAAATAATGCATAAGTACACAAGTCAAGAATCATATAACTACTATCTCAACTGACATCAATTCTCCTTAAATCATATACAATTCCACTCAATGGACTCATACAATGCTACAGCTATATGCTCATAAATCGATAAGGAAAAAAGCTAATTAGAGAAAATATTACCTTAAGATGTAGTGGAACTAGAAGGAAAAAACATAGAGTATCTACTCATCATGATAGACTTTACCTCCCATGTAGCTCCTCAACTGACTGGTTCATCTAGAGAACCTTAACTGACTCTATATTTTTGTTCCTCATTCTACAAAATTTCCTTTTAAGAATCTAACGGGGACCTTCACATATGTCAAGCAGTCACAGATACTGATATCCTTAAATAGAACTATTAATAATGGATCACTCATGCACTCTCTCAGTGGAGATACATGAACTATAGGGTGAACCCATGCTATCTCTGCCAGAAGACCTTACTAATAGGAAATAATGCCAACCCTCGTTACAAATTGATAAAGCCCAATGTAACTCAGACTCAACTTCCCTTTATTCGCAAATCTCATGACTTCCTTTGTAGGCGACACCTTCATAAATTACCCAATCACTATCACAACCAGATTTTTGCAGATTACGATAGCACCTACTATACCACTAGTAGGAGAACCAAACCTCGCAGTCCGTAGCCGAAGCGGAGGACTACTATATTTAATGTGGAAAAATATCAAAAGTCTTACAAAAATAGTAAAGTTTGTGGAATTATATAAGAAAAGAATAACTACCTAAAATCCGGTATCAGTGTCAAACAAACCACTAAGTACAAAATTCTAAAACTGAAATGAATATAGTATAATGTATCTCTGAAATACAATAGAGATCAACAAAACATAGTTTGAAGAGAAGTAGGATCAAGATGAACGCCAAACTCACCTTGAATCTCTGAGGTGAATGTAATCCGAACGAACAGCAATCTGTGTATCACGAATGGGAACCTGTACTCGGATCTACACAAGTGCAAGTGTAATATGAGTACAAGTCGCCGAAGCAACCCATACTCAGTAGGCTTCGAGGGCCTACTGAGCTCATACAAATAATAAATGCATTAAATAACAGAGTACAAGAAAGAGGGTCACAGAAAAAAATAGGACAGTAAAGGAAACTAGCAACTCAGATACGATCAAGAATCACATAGACAGATAGAGCTAGCTATTCATATAACAGGATCACAAGTAATTGAAAAGAACGCATCTGACATCCTCGCAGAAATATATGTGAAATATAACTCAATGAATAATGGAATAAAGAAGGATAAGGAGTAGAACATGGTTGGTATACCGGTAACCTCAAGTGAAAGGATAATGAAAAGAACAGAAGTAACAAGCACTAATTCCCATATAATACGAAGCAACCATTAATCAGTAATAACAGATAAGCCGTACTATAAAGAATAAACTAAAACAAGTAAACACTGACAAGTCCCCCATAAGAAACATAGCTTACACACAAAACACACTCACTCGTAGGCATCCTATGCTACCAGGGATACACTGAAGAAAATAAGTGCAGAAAAGTAACAAACACACGGTCGTCATAGAACCTCACTCCCACTTTCAAAACCACAATGAATCATAATCGGCACATAGTACCCCGCATTGATGTTATCCTTCCGGCATATAATACCTCATATCAATCATTCCGCCAAGCCAAGCTCAACAAATCAAGGCTTACCAGCCTGAATATCGTATCGTATCTGCAATATCCACTTACAAATATATATATATATATAGGTAAAATAGTATTACCAAGTGCTGGATGCCATGTCGAGACTAAAACTAGTGAAGACAATTACTTATATTATTATTATTATTTTCTCCTTTAGATCTTAATATTGCCCTGAAATTCTATCATCAAATCATCCACTATGGATCTTTATAATCTATTTTTCCGCTAGCCACCAAGGCTCATAATCTGAAGGTGATACTACCCAGCCCTAATGCACTCTTATCGGAACCTTAGGCTCGATCACTCGGTGTCATGAATGCACAGCATCTCAACAACACATAAGTATATTAACATGTACATAATCAAGAGATATCCACATCCTATGCCCTGCACAGGTATCTATAATCAATTACAAAGTCTCGGCCCCATATCAATCGGGTGCCCACATATCACTATTAACATAGAACTAACGAATAAACGGTACTGGAGTGCTATAAAACCTAGCTACCTAATCCAAGGATGTCATTTAGTACAATTATCAAATCTAAAAACCCAGAGATAGCCCCACGAAGCCTACCTATCGTCCAATGACAAAACTTTGTAATATCACGAATTGTACTCCAACAGATATCAAACGATCTCTGAATGATCTGAAACTTGCGTCAATTAATTCTAAATTTTAATACAAGTATAATAGTGTAATTTATATTAAATTTCAGACTGGACCAAAAATCGGTCCTTAAATGGGCCTAAAATGGGCTTGCAGGGCCCTCTTGCCGAAATTCAAATAAATTACACCACGGGGTTCCCAACACTTCCAGGAACCCATGCTCCAACTTTGGGAAAAATACGAACGTGGTAAAGGTTTCAAATCATCCTGGATAGATTCGGACCAAAAGGGTTTAAAGTTTCAATTTTTACAATTAAAATGTTGGAATTATGATGAATTAATTATCCTATGAGCAACGTAAATCCAATTGATGAAGAATTATACAAGAATAATCGAGTTATGGGATGATTTCTTCAATTTCATGATTTTTTCCATTAATGGAGGAACTAAGAAAATAAGGAGGAAGAAGAGAAGGAAAACTCACCTAATTTACTGTAGAAATCATTGAAGAATGTTGATACTAACTTCCTTGGCCTTGGAATGGTGTTTGAGAAGGATTTTCGCTTTGGAATGGAGGAGAATTGTATTTTTGGCTGTGTAAACATGAAAAGGAATTGTGGCTAGAAATTAATTAAATTGCCATACCCAGTTTGGCCTTCACAATCACGTAAGACCGTCCACAATCGCTAGAGAGATTTTCTGCTTCATCGCGATCATGTGGAGCAGTTTGCGATTGCGTAGGGCTATTTTACTTGGTCATCGTGATCGCATGCATGGGCCTCGCAATCATGTAGAGGTCCTTGACTTGCACCAACTGCAGGTCAAATTCTACAACTTTTAGAATTTATTTCTGAGGGTTCAGGATTAAAATAGAGACCAATTTTGACAAACCATATATGCACAACATGGAAACGGTAGTTTAAACCTAATAGAATTGATGAAAATAAATTCCAAGGTCGTTTATTCATAATGACCCCTCAAACCAAAGGGCCTCAAGTGCGTTTCTCCACTAACACCTCCCCTAGCCTAAATTCATCATTTTGGAGCTGCTGGAAGCATCGAAATTTCCATCCAATACTCCAAACATCGAATTTCCCCTCAAGCTCCACTTTTGGGCTTAAACTTAACTAAATTCCATAATTTCGCATAGCTTGCAAACGAAACCTCCAAAACCCAAACTTAAGGTCAATCTTGACTTTGTTTGGTATTCCGGAGCTAACAAAATTTTCGTAATTAAATTCTGAGATTGTCTTTAAGAAAAGTTGACTTTGGTCAACCAGTACTTAGTTTTAGGCTCTAAAATAGGGAATTTGAGATATTTCTCAACTGAGTTGCTAGGGATTCGAACTGTCGGTCCCAGAAAGTCATAAATGACTTAGGTCAAATACCAAAATGCTCTAGAATGTAAAATGTCACATATTTATCATAAATAATCATGAGGGTCATTACACCCAAGGATGACTATAAGGTCTGAGAAGGTAATATTCCTAAATCTCTTACTCCAAGACCTTCTACTATACAATGTTTTAAAATTTAGGGTCGAGGACACATTGCAAGTGAGTGTCCTGATCAGCAGGTGGTTATAGCATTTTGGGAAGGCTACCAAATCGAAAGTGATGATAACTCAGAGGGTAAAGGGGGTAATAGTGAGAAAGAGAATGAGGAGTGTAGTGAACAAGATGGGGGCACAATAAATAGTAGGAGTTGCAACAATGTATTAAGTCAGTCCCTAGTTGACCATTTGATATTACCCAACCAGAAACACCCAAACCCAGATAAGTTACAGTAGCTTAATGAGAGTGGAAAAATAAAGGTTTTAAAACAAAATAGCCTTGAGTTTAGCATAGATAAATACCGGGATGAACTTGTGTTTGATGTAGTGCCCATGTTAGCTTGCCACCTGTTACTTAGGAGGACGTGGTAGTTTGACAGGGATGTAGCTCACCAAGGGAGGGCCAATAAGTATTCTTTCACCTTTGAGGGAAAGAGACGTATTCTTGTACCTTTGACACCTTAATAGGTAAGCCAAGACTACCGCTTGATGAAATAACTAAAGGAAAGGAACAAGGTTCCTCAAGGGGGTGAAAGGAGTGGGGCATGTCAGTAGTCCAATGCCAATTCAAATGCAAAGGTATGTATGCGCGTCTTAGTGTGCCTTTTCAACACTAATTTATTACTAATCGCTAACAAAGATACTAGTGCTTTGCCTAGTATACTATCTTTTATTTTGTAGGATTATGCTATTCTATTCCCTGATGGGATGCAATGGGTTGCCACCCTTAAGGGGTATTGAGCACCAAATGGACTTTGTGATGGGATCATAAATCCCAAACCATCCAGCTTATAGAAGCAACCCGACTGAGACAAAAGAACTTCAAAACCAAGTGGAGGAATTGTTGAGCAAGGGCTTGAT
>JBDJHY010284826.1:0-10155 GCA_039654485.1 Withania somnifera
CCAACTTGAATAGCTTATTTTCCTTCTCAACTCAAGGTGATCTAAATATCATGTCTACGACCCTCACCTCCCCGGAATGCGCCTTCATTCCGCATCAATTGTACAATAAAATATATCTCGATTATTGGACTTTTCCTTTTTCACTAATTTCTACATTGACTTATTCAATCTGCATTGATGCTCGACACTAGGCTTATTTTCTGGCTCCAAAAGACTTTATATGTGCAAATGCCAAGTGGAATGCCAATGATGTCTTCCATTTTCCATCCAATATCCTTTAAAAATATTCTCAACATAGATGTAAGAGCCTCGACTTTCCCTCCAGTCCCGTCTACTGCAACAATAACAAGAAGTGTACTATTACTTCCTAAGAATATATATTAGAGGAACAGAGGCAGGGCTTTAAGCTCAAATTGAGTTGGCTCCTTTTTAGATGGATTGGATGGAGGAGTATTTTGGTTTTTGATACTAAGATCAAACTTGGTTGGGTTCTTTGAATAAGTTCCCAACCCATGCAAAGCAAGATACAGTAGCAAAACAATCAACCTATTGATATTTGAAGACCCAATAGATTCTTTCGCCTAGACATCGTAGAGAACTAAGAATTCAAAGTTTTTTTATTCTTTAAATTGGAATGGCATCGATAGAAATTCCTTATTTTGCAACGAAACCAATGTAAAAAACTGGAGTCAATTTTTGGATGAAAAGAAACCTCTTTATAAAGAGAAAAATGAATTAAATAAATTTAAGTTCTTTATTTGGCCTAATTATCGATTAGAAGATTTAGCTTATATGAATCATTATTGGTTTGATACCAATAATGGTAGCTGTTTTAGTATTTTAAGGATACATATGTATCCACAATTGAAAATTACTTGATAGTACTATATACCCTGTCTCGTATTCATTATAATTCATCACTTCGTTATCACTGTGATAAAATAACACAACAGCTAATGACTCTCCATAACTCTCAGCTTTTCTAACTCTAGCAATTTGTTTAACAACAACATCAATAACTGACATATCCTTTAAACATGGTGTTGCTTCATCAATCTACATATTTTGAAAGTAACTACTTTATCATTCTCTGTAAGTCATTTTACCTCTCCCACATCTACCAGATCCATTCCAGTGGCCAAAATCGGTCTCACAAGAATGATGGGGACATCAATATCTACCTCAAAATCTAGGACCATGAAGTATGTTGGGAAATATGAACTTTTCCACTCTCACCCATACATCATATAAAGTACATTCTGGTCTTTTTATGGGCCGGTTGGCCATAATAAATCTCATATTAATGGGTTGGAGATTGTGAAGCCCCAATCTCTGGAAGATGGATAGTGGAATCAAGTTTATGTTGGCCCCCAAATTACACAAGGCCTTGGCGAACTCATAGACCCCAATCATACATGGAATGGTTAATGCCGCCGGATCCTTCTTTTTAGTGAAAGACGAGCAAGACATAATAGCACTGTAGTGATGGACAAGCTCCTTGTCTTGGTGACAAGCTCCTTCATAAACTTTGGATATCCAGGAATTTTGAACAATGTGTACACCAAAGGAATGTTAATACAAAGGGAGTTGAACATTGATTTGAATTTATGAAACTCTGCGTCTTCCTCTTTTTTTGTCTCTGGGGAAATAGAAGTTTGACCTTGGGCAAAGGTTTGGGAGAGTAAGCCTTCTCTCCCCCATTGACACTTGTCTCCCTACTTTCTTTCCTTATGAATCTGTTGCAATTGTCTTCTTCTAGCCTACTACTGGGTCAACTATCACCATATCAAGAGCTTCATTGACCTTTGGTATCCTCTTTGGCTCAACAATAGATGGAGACAGTTCTTAAGTTACCATTTCCTCTTCAGTACTCCTTGCAAGAATTTTTCCTCTTCAGGTAGTGATAGCTGAGAGTGAGCATCACTCCCTCTTATATTTACAATATCATATAGAAGACCCTCTTTCTTTCTATAGTCTATTTTCCCTGAGAGTTGTCCCAATTGAGTCTCCAATTTCTCTATAGTAGTTGAGTTGGATGAAACCATTTAGCTCATACTGTACATGTTGCTCTTCATCCCTCTAACCTCTTTGTCAGTTCCATCTACCTTGTTCAAGATTCTTGCTAACATATCCTATAATTTAGAATTTGAAGAAACATTAGCATCATTCATCTTATCTCTCTTATTGGGTGGAATTTAACAATCACCATAGAATTTTTCTTTCCAATCTCTATATCTATCCTCCTTGTTATTTCTATAGCTTCGGTTACCATTCCAACCTTGATTCCCACCTTGCTGCTGATAGTCTTGTGGGAACCCATCATTTTATAAGCCAAAAATTTAACTTCTTCATCATGCAAGGCCTGGAATGAGCCTCTTCCAGGTTTGGGTCAACTTTACACTTTATATATTGTACAACTTTCATTACAACCCCCCATTACATGTTTGGTAAGCAAATCAATTTATCTGGCTATTTTGTCCATGTACTCGTCTTTTTCCTCAACTTTTTAACTAATGGCAGTACTCAAATATGAGTAACAAGCGCCCTTCACAACCTCGGCATCCCAAGCATACCATGTTTGTTGATCTTGGCATTGGTAGGTCACCGGGTTATTCAAATAAGTCATGTTTTCCATGGTTCTCATGTTATAACTTTTGTACCAATTCATTCGTTCCAGAATATGCTAATCAAAGCATCCAATAGCCATAGGAAAGGTCAGATTCATATTCGATCCTCTACAAGCCATATTTGTCTCTGGTTTACTTTGAGAATTTAGACCTCTGTAAAAGGTTTGTAGGATCACCACATCTGATAGGTAATGGTTGGGATACTCTTTCAAAAACTTCTTAAAGTGAGTCCACACTTCATGTAGCGCCTCCTATAGAGTTTGGAGAGAGTTGGTAATGACATATCTCAACTATAACATGTGAGATGGAGGGAAAACGCTTTCCATAAATACATCTTGCAACACTCCTCATGATGTAATTGAGCTAAGTGGCAACTCACTTAGCCAAATAGTTGGCTCTCCAAAGAGTGTTAAGGGAAAGAGCTGTATCTGAATCGACTCTTGACTAATGTTAGCAATATTAAAAGGAGAATGGTCATCAACAAGATTTTTTAGATGCTCATTTACATCTTCGTAGGCCTGTCCTCCAAAGAACTTTTTTATCTATAGCATGTACATCATAGTACTTGTAATACAAAATACAACATTCTATTCAATAGGGGGAAGTCTAATTGCACTAGCTGCATCAACATTCATGTTTTCTTGTTCCCCCAGATTATTATTCATTCTTGCATTCTGATTGAGATTTTAACTGAGATTTTTGTTCGAACCATCCTTTAAATTAGAATTTAAAGGGTTCTACACATTATCACCTTCAACCAAATACAAACAAAAAACAGATAATATTCAAACTGGTAATACAAAAATAAGTGAAACAACTCACACACAAAGTGAATTTAATAGTTAGTTCCCCGAAAATGGCACAAAAATTGATAATGCTCAACCATACCCCTAAAGGTATAGGTGGTCACTGTAAATATAAATCATCCAACTAGGTCGGGGTCGAATCCTTAGAGAACTAAAGTAAGTCACTTTTGGTGCGAGTGATCGCTAAAGGTTGTATGTACGACTTATTGAACTGAAAAGTAAATAAAGAGTAATAATGCAAAGTAAAGATTTGTAAAATGAGAGTTGAATTTAAACAAAACTCAAAGATTTTATCCAATTGTTAATCATAATTCAATAAGAAAGAGGTAATGTATATCCAATTTTCAACAGTAAATGGGCATGGTCACAACTTTTATTACTACTTTATAATTAGTTACATGGATGTCATCACTTTTATTACCTATTGTTATATCAAGTAATAAATACATTTTCGATTCTTTACAAGGCATCTACTATGCTTCTTATTTAACCAACCCTAGGTCTTGACAATCTACTTCTATTTCTAGAAAGGGATATTAGATGATTAGAAACCAAATTATTGTTAATCTTATTTCTACAATTCCCTATGAAATGGCCAACCCATAAGGAAAATCTAAGCAACATTGGAGTTTGCAACCTCAAAATACCAACATAACATAGAAATAAGATTTAACCTACATCAGCTAATCATTATAATTAGAAATCTATGATGACCCATGCATCCCTTCACACCCATAATTACATACCCTAAGTCAAAGAAAATTAGCCACTTATAGACAATAGATACAAAGAAATTTATTACCATGGTTCCTACCTTGAAAACTCGGTATAGACATCTTGGTATTCACCAATGTAAGTAAAAAGTATCAAGAATCCAAATTTAATAGAAAACCAAAAAACTTAGCTTGTTCTTATGAATACTAATGTTAAAAAATACTTAGAAGTACCATATCAAAACTGATATCCCAAAAATAAAATTTCCAGCCCTTTTATATGACCTAACAGGAGCGAATATTACTTCAAAATATTCCTCAGAATTAGAATGTGTGAGGTTAGTTACATCATGGATCCAATTCATGACTCGTGGATTTTATAGTTTCCGTCACCAACATAATTTACGACTCACAGATATGACCTTAATTATGGAGTGAACACACTTTGACATGTAATTTTGGTGATGCATTATTTGGGCGTGAACATGGTCTAAAACATACACAATTGGCATAATTCATTGTAGACTTGACATCATTATCCAGTGGTCACTATTATTCTGCATGATTGCTTTTCTTGTTTCGCGACACACAAACTTAATTAGTGATGTTCAAATGCCAATTGCATATTTGACATAATTTTTTGGTATATACTTTTTTCTATATGACTGTTTTACTTATTCCATGACACGCGGACTTAATCTGCAATGACCAAGTGTCGATTCTTCTATTCACACTTTGTGCAGTTTGCAACTTTTGCTTCTTTTGTTCTGATTTCTCAAGTGTTTTCCCTCTTTGGTACTGGTTCATCATGTATCAGGTCTAGACTGCTTTCTATATGAAATATCATAAAAAACCCACTAAAATTCAATCAAACAGGCATTAAGAACAACAATTTCTAACCCACAGTAGGCTTAATGAGTGGTAATTTTCTATCTTATCACAAACTCAATAGGTCGTGTGTTCGCTGAGCTTCAAACAAACTTAGTAGTGTCTTGTGTATTCACTAAGAGCCTAACAGACTTAGAAATTTGAGGCTGGGTTATTTTATAGGCTTAGTAGTGTGGGACTGCATTCTTAATCAGACTCAATCATTGGTGTAAAAATTATAACACTTAGTCCTTTAACACTCGGTAGAGGATATAGAAAAATAGTGGAACCCTCTTTCAACCCAAGGGGACTTGATTAAGGATCATTTTGAGTCCCAACTAGTATAAGAATATTGTGTGTGAATTTCCTTTTCTGCATAGTTATAATTATTTATTCATCAAACTGCAGTAAGAGTCGATTGTATCTATAAGAGAGTCAACCAAGGGAAAAGGAAAATTTGTAATATGCCCCTCCCTCGCTCTTGCATTTTAAACTAGACCTAAGATATATCATAGAGAAATAGTTTGAACCCTTAAGTTGGTAGAACACATCATTACTTCTAGGAATGATAGACTTATTCTTGATGGTAACCTTATTCAACTATTGGTAATCTATACATATACGAAGTGAACCATCCTTCTTTCACTTGAACAAGACAGAGGATCCCTAAGGTGAGACACAGGGCCTAATGTACCCCTTGTCTAAAAAATCTGTCAATTTCTCCTTAAGAATCTTATGATCAAACGTACCCCTCCTATAAGGTGTAATAGATATAGTCAAGAATCAGTAAGAATATTTATCCCAAAATTAGTATCTTGGTCTAGCAGGATACCAAAAAGGTCGTTAGGAAATAGTACAAGAAAATCTCTACCCACTAGAGCTGGCATCAAGGTGGGGGTCTCAAACTCAAAGACTATAACCTAATCAAGTGATATAAATAACATTTGGAGATTATCTTCCTCACCTTGAGGTATGAGATGAAACTACCCATAGGTATGAAGGAGTTGCCACCTCACTCTAGAGTTGACCCAACCAGAAATTAGAACTTGACTTTTCTGGTTTTATAGTCAAACCAAGGCATAGGAAGAGTGCAACCAATCAATTCCAAATATTAAGTCAAAACCTATCATATCTTACTCTATCAAGTCTGCAAAGGTGAATTTTCCCAGAACTGAAATTGTGGAATTCCTATAGTCCTTTTTGTCAACTATGGAATCATCAGCTAGATTAGAGACTGAAAATAGCTCAGAGAGTTGTTTAGGACTAACCCCAAATCTCATAACAACGAATCGTATAACAAATGAAAAAGTAGACCCAGGATCTAGCAACACAAAACAATCTATAGAAAATACTTAGAACATACCAGTGACAACATTGGATGACTCCCCTTTAACCTAGCAGGAATCTAGTGCATAAAATCAATTCTAGCGTTGGACGCCACTAGTACCTGAAGTAGCAGTCTACTGAGTAGGGGGATAGAGTGTAATGACCCTCAAGGTTATTATTCCATTTTTAGAATATTTTTCCAGTTTTCCCTCTCTCATAGTTGGTGTATTATAATTAAGTTTAGTTTCCTAGTTGGTTCGAGAAATGAAAAGGATTTTGTGCAAGTTTTTTTAGAAATTACTCTTTAAAGGGTGAAATATTAGGCTTTAGTGATATTTCATAGTTGGGGACCTCAAATAAAAAATTCTTCAATGCCATCAGCTTTAAAATGTTGATTTTGGTCTAAAAATATATTTGGTTTGAGTTTTATCCCTTTCGTGATGAGTTTAGGTGGTTTGACGAGATAATTTGGAAGTTTAAGTTATAAGTTTGACTTGGGTTAACATTCAGAGTTAGAGTGCTTTGATACAAAATCTGTTGATTCTATTAGTTTTAAGAACGTAATTTTTGGGTTAGTAGAACTATTTTATTTGGTCCTTGGAATTTATATAAGTGTTCAAAAAGTTTTTGAGTTTTGAGAGTTGAAAGCATAAAGAGTTGAAAAATTCAATATTTTGTGATAGCAAGCTTGAAATGGAATTTCAATATATCCATTAGCTCCATAATATGGTATTTTATATAGTTGAAGGTTCGGTTCAACCCATGAGGCTTTTTGATGAGTTTTGAGTCCATATTTTGAAATTTGGAGATTCTTATGTTAAGAGTTGAATTCGGCCAATATTTTATTAAATGACCTTGTTTGGTTGTTTTATTAATTTAGGTAGTTCTAAAATATGTATTACAAGTGGTTTACACTATTCATTTGTGTTCAGGAGGTCCTGGATGAGTTTGGGTTACTCGTTCAGAGCTTAAAGTTTTTTTGCTACGGAGTTTTAATAGTATCAATTGAATGAAATGAACTCATTTTGATGTGTCATGGTAGCAGTAGACATGCATTTGCAATTTCAGAACTAACACAAAAAGAATCGGGTCATTTATCCATCGCATGAAGAAGTTATGACCTTTTTAGCAAAAAGTAAGTGGATGGTGTAGAAATTTCTGGTGCATATACCTGTGTATTTAAATCTCAGACTATTCTTATTTGGTATTTTGATCATAATGAGAGTTTTAAAGCTCAAAATTAATTGATTCTTCAGAATTTTTCTTGGTTTAATAAGGGGATTAGTATCCGATACTCCTTTTGACATTCTTCCATGATTGCTTCAGCTGTAAATTTTCTTCACCTATAAAACTATTGGAGAAAATTGAGGTTTTATCAATTTAGACTCAAGTTTTGATGAAATTTTATATTTAGGATCCTTATGCTATGGCTAAGCTGATTATAACATAAATTCATTGATTTATAAATATTTTATCATTTTAAATCACGTATAAGCCTGAAAATTTGAGGTTTTCCTGGTTAAGTAAATATTTTATTAATTGATGATTTCACGGTATTTTAACTTCATTTTTTTAAAATTTCATATTTAGAGCCCCAAATTTATGGTTAACATAATTTTGAAGTAAAAATTCCAAATTTTCACTTGGGGCTTGGATTTTACTTTTTGAGTTGAATTATTGGATTTCGTTTTAAAGTATGGCAATATGGGTGTTGATAGTTTCATTTTCTTATGTAGAATTCATAGCTGAATAGATTGAGAGAGTTCAGAGGTACTTTGGAAGATCAAGACTTTGACTTGAGTGTTTTGTCCTCCTTAAAGGCAAGTTGAGGTTATTTGGTTTTTCTATGATGTATTAATGATTGCTTGCTAATTGTTTATGGTTTGATAGGGAAATGGGTACTTCAGGGTTTACATTATCAATAACGTTGGGCATAAAATAAAAAATTTGAAATAAATTAAATACATGATGAAGTTGAAATATATACTCTTGATTTGTATTATGAATTGCCTTTAATTGACTCTTGTAATTGGAGACTATTCATGATACAGAATTGGGGCTTAATGTACACTTGTTGTTGAGATTTAACCTTGATGAGTTGTTGATGTACCTATAATCCTAATATGATACCCTAGAGGCTCAATTGAGATAGAAAAGATAATTGTTGATAGTACTTGCCCTTGATAGGCCTCACTTTGTAATATTTGAATGTGAAACTTAGGTTACATATTAACGAGACTAGTAAATATTATTTAAAATGTTCTTGCAATTTAATAACTAGTTGATATTGACAGTTGCTTTGCCATTGTGCCTTGATCGTTATTATTGTAAAGGCATAGTCGAGGCTTAGAGATGCCTTTATTTATGGAAAGATACAACCAAGGCTCTAACCAGGTGTCTATATTATGGGAAAGACATAGTTGAGGCTCATATTAGGTGCCTATGTTATTAGAAATACACGGTCGAGGGTTTGACCGATTGTCTTTATGGTCAAAAGGTATAGCCGAGGCTCTGACCTGGTAACTGAATTAAGGAATTAATATTGAGCTTTTTTGATGATTTGGGAAATACTTTCTGTTCTTATTTATACTTGGGCTTGAGACCTTTGCTGATGATTTTGTTTGTCATTAAACTTTAATTTCTTTATAGTTTATGGGTATTATATGATTTGGATAGTTGTTATTTATACCTATTTGTAATTGTATTAACTATTGTTGGGTTGTTAGATATATCTTTTGTAGGTTGTAGTATTTGGAGGATCAGTTAGGAGTTAGGGAATTGCGTTTTATCTTAATAATTAGACCAGTCGAGGATGCGTCTAAGTGCCATTGTATTATACCTACTCCTTAGTTTTATGCACTTTTGTCCAGATGTTTAGCTTTGAGCTTAGTGTTTATATCCCTTACATCAGTCTAGGAGAAGTTCAAGGACTCAAAGTTAGTTGGTTGACTTTCCATCAATTGTTAAAGACTTCTTATTTTCTTTATTTTCTAGTGTATTTACTTAATAAGGACTTAGTTTTAGACATTTGATTTCCCTTGAAATATTTCTATAATGGATTATAAGATAGTGACTACCTGGTTTTGGGTATTGAAAGACTTACGTATTAAATATTTACTCGTGTATTTACTTTTTGCATTTTAGTTAGTTTTTCTTGACTTTTATATCTTAGTTAGGCTGACCTACCTAGTTGGGAGGTAGGTTCCATCATGCCTTAAGGCATGAAATGTTGGTATCAAAGCTAGGTTCATAGGTCCCACTGTATACAATCCAAGATTAGTATGTCACTTTAGGAAAAATATATGTTTCTTAATTCCTTATCGCGTGCCCTTCATCTAAGCTAACTCTAACCACTTAATTCTATTCTATTACCAGTAGGGAATTGTTCTTGTCCTTGTGCATTTTAGTCAAGATGCCACCTTGTGATTCATCACCTAGTTCTAAAGAGGAAGTGATAGACTAATAAGAAGGACGTGTTGCCAAAGTTAATATATTAGGGGATCTGAAGGGAAATAGTAGTGAGTGATTTAATAAAGTGATAAGAAGATTGTATGTAAGAGATTTTAAAGGTGTTCAAATGGTTTTGTGGGTTTAAGTTGAGAATTTAAATTCTTAATGGCTTCTCATGGTTAGTAAAAGATGAGAAAATATGAATGAATAAGACATCATATATGGATTCTTGGTTCAAAATTTAAGAGTTTTGTAGCTGTCAGCCTTTGAGATCAAAAAGTGAAATTGCAAGGTTAGATGCTTCAAAACAACTATTATAATGAGCTGTAAGGACATTTGGTGTCGCATAGAGGGTATATGCTTATG
>JBDJHY010284837.1:0-10154 GCA_039654485.1 Withania somnifera
GTCTTGTTGTATTAGCAAGATACATATGTGCACCAATTGCATTAAGATATTGTACTTCAGAACCAAGGGTTTCTTCGTTTTCTTCTCGAGGTCGTAATAGATTTTTTTTCACTTCAAGTGATCAAACAACCATCGGAGTGCCTAAGGGATGTGCTTTGTCTTCAAGATTTTTTCAGTGTAGGCAGATTGATGGATAAAGATACAGTCTGCTAAATGTAAAATTTGAAAAACCAAGATAACTTTTGTCTTTCCAAAAATTTTCATTTCAAACTCTTTCTTTAAATATTCAATTGACTTTTGGACCTCTTCTGTAGTTCCAATGAGATTTATGTCATCGACGTAAACATTTAGTATAATGAAGCCTGATGTCGTTTTCTTAATAAAAATACAAGGACAAATGACATCATTTATATAACCTTTATTTATCAAGAAGTCGCTGAGACGATTATACCATATACAACCTGATTGTTTTAGACCATATAATGATCTTTGTAATCTGATTGAGAACATACCCCGAGACTTTGAAAAATATATTTTAGGGAATTTAAAACCTTCTGGGATTCTCACGTAAATCTCATTATCAAATGAGACATGAAGGTATGCTGTAACTACATCCATGAGATGTATCTCAAGATTCTCTTTTATAGCTAAATTGATAAGATATCGAAACGTTATTGCATCTATAACTGATGAATATATTTCCTCATAGTCGACACCGGGTCTTTGAGAGAATCCTTGTGTAACTAGGAAAGCCTTGTATCTTACAATCTTATTTCTCTCGTATATTTTTTTGTACAAAGACCCATTAGCCAACAGGTTTTACACCATCAGTGGTTTGGACTACGTGTCCAAAATCACATTTAGCAAGTGAGTTCAATTCTGATTGAATTGCCTCTTTCTATTTTGGCCAATCACATCTTCGTCGACATTCTTTGATAGATTGAAGTTAAAGATCCTCATTGTCGTTTATAATATTAAGTGCAACATTATATGCAAAAACATTATCCACCATTAAGTTCGATCAATCTAAATTTATCTCATTACCAGTAGAACTTATAGAAAGCTTTTCGTTTACTTGAGTCTTGAGCTTACTAGTTTCTGTAGGAATATCAGGATTAATCAGATCTCGAACCTCTTCAGGAGATTCTTTTTCAGTGTCATTTTGATCATTTTTTGGCTTCTTTTTCTAGAATTTTTATCCTTTGAACCTAGTAGCCTACCACGCTTCAGGCGTTTTCGAGATTCAGAAGCTATGACATTAGTAGATGGTCTTTTTAAAATATTAATTAAATAGGCACATACACTGCAGGGACATGTGACTATGTTATTTTTTTTAAATCAGTAAATGCATTTGGCATTTGATTTGCTATTCTTCGTAAGTGGATGATCTTCTCGACCTCCTGCTCATATGTTGGAGCATGTGGATTATAATGAGATAGTGATGAAACCCTCTACGTAATTTCTCTTTTGAAAGGTTCTTTTTTCTCCTCCCCTAATTGTAAGAATTTTTTTTTAACAAATCGAAAAATCGAGCAGTGATTAAATATCCCGCCAATGGTTCAAGATAGCGAATTATGAAGGGTGAGTTAAACCCAACATATATTCCTAACCTTCTCTAGCACCTATCTTAGTACGCTGTGGTGGTGCTACTGGCACATAGACCGCACAACCAAAGATTTGTAAATGAGAAATTTTAGGTCCATGACCAAAACCCAATTATGACAGAGAACATTTATTATAACCATTCGGTTGAAAACAAACGAGTGCTACTGCATACAAGATAGCATGACCCCAAACGGTAGTGGGCAATTTTGTTTTCATAAGTAGTGGTCTTGCTATTAATTGTAGGTGCTTAATAAATGACTATGTAAGGCCATTTTGAGTATGAACATAAGCTACAGGATGTTCAACTTTTATCTTAATAATAAACAATAATCATTTAAAGTTTGGGATGCAAATTCTGCAGCATTATCGAGGCCGATGGCCTTAATAGGATAATCTAAGAATTGCGCCCTTAATAGAATTATTTTTTCCAACAACTTTGCAAACACCAAGTTGCGGGATGGAAAGAGGTACACATAGGACCACCTCGAAGATGCGTCGATTAGGACTATAAAATATCGAAACACTCCACTAGATGGGTGGATAGGTCCACATATGTCCACATGTATACATTCTAAAAATTTAGGGGATTCAATGTCAACCTTCATTGGTGATGGCCTCGTAATTAACTTGCCTTGGTGACAAGCAATACATGAAAATTCATCATTTGTAAGAATCTTTGGTTCTTTAATGAGTGCACAATTAAATTTTCAGTGATTCGACTCATCATTATTGATTCAGGGTGACCTATTCGGTCATGCCACAACATTAAAGTATTCAAATCGGCAAACTTCTGATTTATGATAGGCTGTGATTTAATTGCACTAATTTCTGTAAAATATAGTCCAGAAGACAAAGCCTACAATTTTTCCAAAACATATTTCTGGCTTGAGACATTCTTGGAAATACCAAGGCATTCTTTATTTATTTCATTTATTGTCTCAACATGATACCCATTTCGACCGGTATCCTTGAAATTAACAAGTTTTTTTTGGGATTTAGAAGAGAATAAAGCATCTTTTGTAACTAGTTTTGTCCCCTTAGGCAGAAATATAGTAGCTCTTCCGAAGCCTTCAATCAATTTTGAGTTACCAGAAATTGTTGTAACATTTGTCTTTCTCCTTAGTAAGTAAGAGAAGTAACTCTCATCTTAGAAGATGGAATGAGTTGTTCACTATTAATTATATAGATATCATCGTGATTGAGTATTGATCCAAATAAAATTTGAGGTACATCCATATTTTCTTCAAAATGAAAGAATAAAACAAAGTAAATATTACGTGATTACTATTAAACAAAGCTTTTACATAAACCTTTATTTATTTACAAGTCTTACAGAGATACACATATGCATGTCATTAAAATGATAGAAATTAAAACTATTTACATTCTCGAGGGCTTATCACCTATTTGGTGATTCACTTTTCCTTTAGGAAAAAAGAAATCAGCTACATCAAGTTGCATGGGTTCAATATTATCTTCTATGATAAAATTTACATCTGCTTTATTTTTCTCTCTTTTCAGGAATGCTTGATATAGCTGGACCAAATGCTTCGATGCATGACAGGTGTGTGACCAATGTTCTTTTCCTCCACACCTGTGGCATAAATTTTTTAAAATTTTCTTAGGTACTGTATCATACCTCTCATCCCTCCTTTTGGGTCATTGGTCATTATTTAATTCTAGACGACAACTGCGACCGTCATTTCTTCTTCGACCATGGCCATGACCATGTCTGGGGCCACGACCTCTTCTACGTTGTTGAAAGTTTGCCTCATTCACTTCAGGAAATGGATTAGATCCAGCTGGTCAACTTTCATGGTTTTTCATTAATAGGTCATTATGTTGTTCAGCAACCAGAAGGTATGAGATTAATTCAGAATATTTTGTGAAATTCATACCTCGATATTGCTGCTGCAGGAGCATATTTGAGGCTAAAATAGTGGAGAATGTCTTTTCAAGTATGTCGTGATCAGTGATATTCTCCTCGCATAACTTTAGCTGCGAAATAATTCTAAATATTGCAGAATTATATTCAGTTATAGTTTTAAAATCTTACAACCTCAAATTCAGCCACTCATGACAAGCTTGTAGAAGCACGACCAACTTCAGGTGGTCGTATTTATATTTCAGATTATTCCACAGTGTAATAGGATCTTTAATTGTCAGATATTCCATTTTCAAACCCTCATCAAGGTGGTGGCGGAGAAACAACATCACCTTGGCTCGATCTTGGACCGATGCCTGATTTCCATTCTTGATGGTGTCTGTCATACCCATCGCATATAAATACAACTCGACATCTAGTGCTGACGACATGCAACTTTTTCCCGATATATCAAGGGCAACAAATTTAAGTTTATTGATAATGGACATTATAATAAAATAAAAAAATATTACCTTCTTTTATACCTTTTATAATATTTGCTTAAATTGGTAGAGCCTCATACTGATAACGTGTTATAAAATGAAATACAATACAAAAACAAATAAATTCTAAAAGACGAAAGTTTCTAAAATAGGAAAGTTTCTATTTATGGAAATGAGCTAAAAATAGAAAGAGTTCTAAATTGGAAAATTAAACTAAAAAAAACTAGGTCATTCCATACATATTTATAGTCATCATGTTGGTTGACACATGACATCAAGTCATTAGTCACCAAACATGATGGCTTAATTGATAACCATATGGCTAAACATAAGACTTAGCCACTAAGTCTAATATTTAGCCACATGGCTATGCAATATGCTTACAACATTCTCAATATTGATTTATTTTTAACCAAAGATTAGATTTTAGACAAAAAAAAGATTGGCATTCTATAGCAAAATACAAATTTATCAACACAAGCCAAGACCTAAATTTATCAAGTCATCCAACTAAATTTGCTTTAATCTTTGTACTTTAGTTATTTCAATTTCTAACCGAAAGAGATTTTGAAATCCACAAACCAAATAGACATTTACTATAATACAAATATTTTTAAAACTCTCCCTTGAATGTCTATTTGAAAGATAATATGTCTTGTTAAAATCTTACTAAAAACCTCAATAAAAAATCTTATAAATTAAATAAGAGTACACATTTCTAACAATATACATCTTGACTGCCTCATAAAAAATCTTATAAAAAAAATTCAGCAAGACAAAACCTTGTAAGAAAAAAGTGTATAATGCGTATTAACTCCTCCTCAATCCAAAAACTTGAATCCTAGTATCACAATCTTTGCATTATGTTCTCGAAAGTTTCAGTTGCTAAAAGACTCGAAAGTTTCAGTTGATAAAAGACTATGTGAATAAATCAACTATATTATCACTTAAATAAATCTGTTGCATGTCGATATTACCATCCTTTTGAAGATCATGTGTGTAGAAAAATCTTGGTGAAATGTCATTTATTTTACCTCTTTTGATAGATTTTTTCCTCCACTTGAGTTATGAAAGTGACTTTATTTTCGTACAATGTTGGAACTTTCTTTTTTAAGGAACTCCTTTGTATTTTGAATAGTAGCCATAACTGAGCACTATCTTGAATGAATGAAATGGTAGCTCTCATAAAATTCACATATATAGTTTGTTTGAACAATCTTTGTGTATATCCTTTAAATATTTGCATTTCGTGATCAATAAGATCTTGACAATATTTGTTAGAATGATTATATTTGTACTAGCAGTTTCATTTGCAAAATGTAAGTAAGCTTACTTCAATAGCTCCATATAAGACTAAACCTATATTATGCTCATAGTTCAAGCAAGATGCATAAATACATCAATTGTATAAGATATGGTACTTTAGGACCAATTCAATTATGTAAGTTTTTATTTCAACAGAGCAATCTATTGCTTTGGACAACTCTCCAAGAGTTTCAATAATTATCAATTTATGTCTTATAAGGATTATGAACAAGTTTTTCCAGAAACTTTTATATGTTTCAAACAGTTTAAATACTTAAGATATTTCTCATATAAATTTTATCAAGAGATAATATCAAGTATGACATCTTCTATTGTCTAAATTGCAAGTCAAATAAGCTTTATGCCTATCAAAATATATCATTTAACTTGATAACTATTTTTATGTCAACATGCTTAAATAAACGTAGAATTCAGATCATCATAATTTTACAATGTTGTGTCATATTATATTAAAGATATCATCAATGATATATTATTTGTATTGATTTACAATGCGACATAACTAATTGAGATCTCATCACTTTCATTATTTTTCTTAGGTACCTAAATCTCTCAGGAGGTTTTATGAAGTGATGTCACTAGCTCTTTCAAAGCGCATTTTCTCCTTATGTGATTACTTTTTCCTTTGCTTCTTTATCCATCTTAATGGCCATTTCATTTGAAACCGACTGATCTACGATGCTTCATGAATTTTGTAGACACTGTTCTTCAGGGACACTTAATTGAAGTATTTTTAGCTAAATATGAAATTTGTTTTTGGTTAATAAATGCTTCTAACATTTGACTTAAATTATCTTTTGAACGAGGATCATAATAATGATAATTCACAACATATTTTATAAATGCTTAGTTTTTTCCCCCTTAGGAAACTCATATATATCCCAATCTAGTTGATTCATCTTTGTGCATCATGATGTAAGACCAAAAATATACATATTTAATTATTATTTATATCACATCTTAGTACTTTTATTTATTTATTGAGTATTAGTTATTTGATATTATGCTAATATTATAGTTTGTTATGTAGAAATAACTTGGTACAAAAATAAAAAAAAAAAATTAGAGCTAAAATGAATTAAAAATAAAAGATTACAGAAGCAAATTCAAGAAGACAATTTAATGAAATAAATTTAATATAATATTCAAAACATACATTTGAAGAAAATTGTAATCGAAATTCAATTGAAATTGTGGCTAACATGTGATAAATAATTGGTGCTTCAAAATTGTATTTCTCAACAAATGGTCATGAAAAGTGGTGTAGCGCTAGGTGGTGAAACTTGCTCGTGACGCGCGTCTTCTATCTGTCCAGCTTTTATTTTTTGAGTTCTTTTTGGACTCAGTTAATTTATTTGAAATTATTTTTTACACTTAAATATTTTATTTACACAATATTTAAATAAATAATTATATAAAAAATTTTAATAGAATTTTTTAAATCTAGGGCAAGAGTTAGGAGCTTCAATGGAGACTGGAGAACAATTGTGTATTTTTCTTCTCCTTTATTAAAATATTTTTACGTTTTTCTTTGATTGATTTATTGTGTCTATATAGAACTAAAATGTCACACACTTGAGTCACCCGCTGGATGCAACAAGACATTCGTAACCTTTAAATTGCTTTCGTAGCTTTGGATAAAACCTTTCCTTAAGCATATCTCTAACACTCACACTCAGCGAAAACAATTATAATTAAATCATAAAGTAATGCGCCATACACATGAATAAATAAATAATACAAAAAAGAATATGAAAAAATATAATTCAAGTTTACTATCTCAACGTCTGAAAGCCATTATTAGTTGAACCTCAAATTCTAGAACAATGTCTCTAGCTAGTCAAAAGTAAGATGAAATGAATAGCTCTTAATATCTCATCTCTAATAAAAGTAAAGGAATGAAATAACATTAGTTACAGTTCCCGGATCAAATAGAAACTCACCAACTTATAATTCTCCTCATAATGCAAACCAAGTCAACCGTGAATGATTGGATGACTGGCTTGACCTACATGGTAAATAACATGCAACATAGAATATGTGCCAGTACTTTAGAATGTGCTGAGCATAGGGGAAGGAAACATAGATAAGCTATATCAATATGCTCCTATCATAATATAAATAGACCATGATCTTGGCTATGGAATGCATGAACAACTCGGGCTCTGGTCTTCAACATCAAGAAGCAAGAAATACAATAATATTATTTATTAATAAACCTCAGCTTTTAAATGTGCTGACTCATGTCGAGTAACCACTACCATGCTGACATATTGTATATTTATCACTGCTATGCTGACACACTTTATCCCTCATCATAATTAATAATCTCATAAATAAAGTAAATATGAAAATCTTTTCAATTCTAAAAATGAAAAGTCTGACTCTAAACTACAAACCTCAGCATACAGAACATAAGAAAACTGATAAATTATAATATAAGACTTCACCTTTTACAAAATTTAAGTGAAAGACTCAAAAATCGCATGTAAATCTCAATAGTTTCAATAAGATAAAATATACTTAGTTTAAACCATCTATCAAATATTGACATTGAAAATTGCGGGAGGTTCTATAACTGACATATAAGACCAGTGCTTGTCATTAACCTAGTGGATCCAATTAAATAAACTCAAATAGGCCGATTGGGCCATAATGTATAATCCTAAGGTTAGGAACATAATTACGAGCATTGAAACCTGTCACCCAATCTGCTCGGTGCTAATATAAAAATCTTGACACCTACTCCTAACTTGATTAGTGAATACATTTTGATTAACAACTGACAGAGTAACACTCTCTTAGCCTCTTTGGGAAAATAACTTTCTTAGCCTCTTTGGGCAAAACTCTGTCTTATATACTCTAATATTATTACCTCATAAAATACAATGTTATTCTTTCTTAACCTACAATTCAGGTACTTAAAACATTCTTTAAAATATTTTTGACTAAAAATTGGTCTTGATTAGCCAAAACACTTAAAATTAGACATTTTTCATAATTAGACTTAAAACCTTGTAGGAAGTCAAATAGTTCATAATACTTGAGTTCTCAATTTAAGTTTAAAGTTTTACCTTGAAAACATCATGAATTCACACCTTCTTACTTGTAAACATGTTGCAATATCAAACACTCATTCGATATTGTAAAACTTATCAAATTCATTCTTCTTTCACAAATTCCATCAATTTGACTCTTTCATATTGAATGTATTATATTTTGATATATATACTTAATATTTCAACTTTATTAAATCTCATGTTCATACCATAACTCTACTAACATGACTCTCTAACTAATATAAACATGCAAGATCATATCTCTAATTCATATGAACATACAACTTTGCAAAACCTAAATCATAATGACATGAGTATTCATAATATGATGTGTATAATTCATGGAAAGTACTCATTAACAATCAAGGAACAGGAAAGGAAGGGTAATTACAACAAATAATATGAATTGAAAAATCTAACAATTTATAGTATGAAATTTATAATTTAGAGAGGAAGGTTGGACACAAGGGTAGAAGACAACCTTTGTTGAAGTCTCACATACCTTTTTACGAAGCCTTACTACGTAGCAATTTGGCGAGGAGTCACGAATCCTAGGCTTTGGGGAGAAAGAAACCTTTGCTTTTTTTCTTCTTATTTTTGTTTTGTCAGATTATGGAATGAGTTGTGGGTTTTGATTAGTTTACGTGTTGGAAATTAAGGGTTGTTTAGGAAATACAATAATTTCTATGCAATATACCACCTTAAAAGACTCTAAAACGACGTAGTTTAATCATTTAGGTGATAGAAAAATTATCCAAACGCCCCTAGGAATAAATAAAAGAAAGTCGAAATTCTAAACTATTATCAAATAGCCTCACGGCACGAGGCTACAAAACTTTCATAGTGAGGCTCCAAAAAAAATAATCCAGTGACCTTTTTCAATTTTTTCACGACATGAGAGTTAGTAAAATACCCATAACTTTTAACTCGAACCTCAAATTGAATGTAATTCGTTGTATTGAAAACTAGACTCAAAGATTTTTCTGTGGATAGGTTATGGTTCACATAACTCCTTATAGATTAGGAGATATGATCATTTGAAGTTGACCTATGCATGAAATAATAAGAAAACTACAATGGTAGAAATTCTTTGAACTTGACTTTGTGCTAGGAGTTCCTTATGATATTGAATCATGTCAAACACTACTCCCATACTTTAAAAATGATTTTATCAACTTAGGAATAAGTGGAATTTATAGGATCCGAACTTAATCACAATGTGAAACAGTTCAAATTCTAGTTTTAGGGTATTACATTATATTCTCCTTGAGATCATTCGTCCTCGAATGTAGATTTAAGCTTAGGAAAGCAACTATAACTGATAGGAAAGTTGTAAACGAACTCAAGACTTGCAATAATCTACCAATTTAATTAGATTATAACTCAACATGCATACTATCACAACTATCCTCAACTACCATTAACTCATCAAATAATGCACAAGTACACAAATAGGGGCTCAGGTAACCACTACCTCATATGACATCAAATCTCATCAAATCGTGGATGAATACACTCATTGGACTCATACAATGCTACAGGCTACATGTTATATGCGTAGACACTTGCAACAAAAGATGAATAGAGAGTTTATTACATTAGACTAAAGTGGAACTGATATGAAACTGGGAAAAACTGCTTAATCAGAACTTAATTTTGAATATATCATCTTTTGTCTACTCGGAGCTACGCTTATCAACCAAATTGTACCATTATAAAAGACTTTGTACATAGTGATGTAGGAGTGCGTCAACAAAGCACGAGTCGCAAGGAAAAAAATACTCAATATAGACAAAA
>JBDJHY010284848.1:0-10154 GCA_039654485.1 Withania somnifera
CTACCATCACAAAGCATAATAACTATTTTAACAATAACAAGGACAGAAAGAATACCCTATATCAAACACAAAAAAAAAATACAAGGAGTAAGAAATATACCACCACTATAATTGAATAATGATTAATAAAGTGATATTTCTGAATATAAGGTTAGTAAAAACTCAAAGTGCATTTGAGAGATTATTGGACCTTTACAGGAGAAATCATTACTCATACATATCATTAGTGGAGCCTTTTTAAAGCCTTAATAAACCGGAATACTGCAAAGCAAAGCTTGGAATGTCACTTGCCAAAGCTAATTGTTTAGAAAAAAATTGGTTATTTTAGGAGGATGATGGGGTTGAAAAATACAACAAGTTACCATGACTTATTAGCTACGAGGAACCAGGGATAAGTTCAAAGTAACCGTTGTTTATGCTAGATATAGTCCTTCAGATAGATTGAAACTATGGAAAGAGTTTGAGGAAATAACTAACAATAATAAAGAACCATAGCTCAGAGGATATTTTAACACAATCTTGGATGTATTCAAAAAGATGGAAGTTACGTAGCAAGAAATAGAAGACTTTGCGTAGTGTATCAGATCTTGTGCACTAAATGAAATAAGGTTTACAAAAGTCTCTTCACTTGGTGGAATGATAGAATAGAAGAGGACAGTATTTTCAAAATACTGGATATAGCGTTCAGGAATAATGAATTTATGAATTTCCTACCTAACGGTAATGTCCATCATTTAATCAGTCAAAGATCAGACCATGCTCCATTATATGTTACATGCAGCATTTCATAAGAGCAGGTGGTGAAACCTTTTAGGATCTTAAACTTTTGGATCAAGCATGAAGGTTTTTAAAAGGTGGTAGAAGAGAATTGGTAGGTTGAAGACACTGTATCTCCATTCACAAGAGTTCAACCTAATATGAAGAGAGTTAAATTAGCTTCTGTTGTATGCAGTAGAACCACATTTGAGAATATATTTCAGCAGATAGTTACCTTGGAGGATATGATTAAAGCTAAAGAAATTCAGCTAGAAATAAATCAAAATAATCAGAATAGGGTAGCATTTAAGAAAGTAGAGGCAAATCTAAAGAGATACCTTCACATTGAGGAAGAATACTAAAAATAGAAAGCAGGGATGAAGTGGTTTAAAGATGAAAATAGAAACACAAAAGTGTTTTTCACTTAGATGTGAAAGAAAGAAGAAGAAATTTATAAGTAATGAGATCAACACAATGCACGGGGACATAATCACAATAACACAAAACATAGGGAAAGAAGTTGTGAATGTTTTCAATGATCAATTCATATATACATAGGAGAGTAGAGAGTATGAGATGCGAGAAAGTATTCCATCTCTGATCACTAAGGAGCAAAATAATAAAATCAAAAAGGTTTCCCAGCACCGAGGAGGTAAAATAGGTTGTGTTCTAACTAAATGGGAGAAGTGCAAGTGGGGTAGATGGATTTTCTGGACAATTTTTTAGAGCTGCTGGAACATCATAAAAGAGGACAGAACTTTGATGGTAAGAGCGTTTTACTGTGGACAGGAGCTTTCCAAGATACATCACTTATACCAACTTAGTATTGATTCCTAAAAAAAAAATGGTGGTAACAAACTTTTGGGATTTAAGACCTATAAGCTTAAGTACTTTTACCAACAAAATAATTTCGAAGATATTACATGAGAGAATAGTAAAATATTTCCAAGAATAATATTTGCTAGTTAGACAAAATTCATAAAAGGGAGGAGTATTACTAAAAATATGTTACTAAACCAGGAGATTAGCATAGATGTTAATAGAAGTAATAAGTGGCACAATGTGGTGGTAAAGTTGGATATGGAAAAAAGCTTATGACATGGTCTTATAAAAATACTTGAGGGAGGTGCTTAGAAATTTTGAATTTTCAAAAAGAATTATTGACATGGTTATAAGACTTGTGAGTAACACTTCGTACTTACTACTCATAAATGGTTAATCATTTTGATTTTTTCAATTATCAAATGGGTTAAAACAGGGAGATCCTTTATCACCCATCCTGTTTAATAATGCTGTTGAAGTTCTAGTAAGGACTATTAATAATTTATTTAAAGATCCACAGTACAAGGGATATGGAATGTCAAAATAGAGCTCAAAGATTAATCATTTGTAATATGTTGAGGATACCATACTATTCTGCTCAAGACAATATAGTTTTATAAAGAAAATGATAAAGACTATATGGGATTATGAGAAGGTATTAGGATAACTAATCAATTTAGAGAAGATTTTATTTTATCTACATGAGAAAGTGCCTACAAGTATATGTGACATGATTAAGAGAACCATTGGCATCAAATAAGGGAGTTTCCCTTCATAAACGTAGGATGTCGTAAGCGATGTTTTAAGATGTTAATTGAAACGGTGCTGAAACGAATACATTCATGGCAGAATAGATTACTCTTATTTGGTCGAAGATATATTCTTATAGCATGTGTGTAGCAATTTATGTCAGTCTACCTGTTATCAGCAATGAAACCACCAACAGGTTTCCTAGATATTTTCAAAGCTATTCTTAGTTAATGAATAGGATATAAGAATAAACACTGGGTAGTAAGGGAAACTATGTGTTATCCCAAAGAAAAATGTGGGTTGACTTTAGAGCTTTACAGGATGTGTCAAATGCATTATTTTCCAAGCTTTGGTAAAATTTGAAAACATCCACATCTTCTATATGGATCTACTACATGTGGAATAAGTACTATAAGAAGGTACATCCAATAATGACCGTAGGATTAGGATCGTCTCACATTTAGAGGAAAATGATTACAGTAAGAGAGGGAGTGGAACATAACATATAACGCTAAATCAAAACAGGAAATTCAAGTTTTTGGTTTGGCAATTAGACCAAACAGGGATCTCTATACTATGTGGATGAGGAAAGTTCAAGATAAGAAGAGTCATAAGTTAGAGCATGTGTAAAAGATGGGGAATGGGATAGGCAGAAATTATAGATCCTCATATTAGAGAAAAGGGTGGATCACATTTAGAGTACATCAGACCCCCTAATAGGAATTACAATACTGATGAGCCACGATGGATGGGGACCACACAAGGAAGATTCTCAGTCAAATATGCATAGGACCTGATAAAACAGAAGAAGGAAAGCAGGATAGAATATGATAGGATATGGACAAAGGGATTACCTTTTAAGGCTAATTTCTTTATATGGAGATTTTGGATGAATACAATTGCTACTAATGAAAATATCAAGGGGATAAGGATTAATATTATGTCAAGATATTGGTGTTGTGATGTAAATGGGGAGGAGACACCAATACATCTTTTTCTATAGCCACTAGATTATGGAGGCGGTTTGCTATTTGTGTGGGAATTAACCTGGAGCATATAAAGTTGAAGAAACTTATCTATACTTGGTGGAAAAAAAACTCACCAACCAAGTTGCAGATGATATATAGGGTTATTCCTGCTATAGTGATGTAGACTCTATGGAAAAGAAAAAATAGCATCAAGCATGGAGGAAGCACAAGCTTGAATGAGATGATCATGTAGGTTCAAGAGATGACAAAAAAGAAGATCAAGGTGCTATATCCATAAATCAAGTTGAGAATACGGGATTGTCCTGGTATTATTTCAAAACTAAACGAGTACAACTGAAGCTACATCAGTTTATTATTGCATGGAGAAGTCTAGATGAAAACAATTCAAATGTAACACTAATAGAGCTTGCAGAGAAAACCAGGACTGAGCTCATTTGGTTTTTATATTAGATATGAAAAAGGTGATCTAGTGTATACAAAAGAAAAACGGATTAGGGAGGCCACAAACAAGAAGCTGAATTGCTGGAAATCTAGGAGGCATTAGAGAACAAATCACATATTGTATATCATCTTAGAGATGATTCACTCAATCTTAAAAGATGACAAAAGGAGAATGGACGATTCTTTGAGAAATGATAGAAAGGGTGGAAGAGATCAGAGAATGGATAAAGTACCTAGGAGCTACAATCTAATATGTTCTCGGAGAAGCAAATAGTGTGGTAGACTCCATAGTCAATGAAGCGATTCAATCAAAACAAACTAAGGAGTACAACACTTTTCAGCAATTTTCAATCAACATCAGCAAAATAATCAACATAGATAAATAAAAAATTCATAATCTAAGGATCAGGACAAAGAGGAAAACACAATAACAATAAGATGATACAACCAACAATATAGGACACTTCGCCATCATAAAGAATTCCGATAGTGGCAATAATATTTTAAAAAATTAGGGAAATAACCAGTATAATAAGCATAGTTAGAATACGTTTAGTCCTAAGAAAACTACATCTGTGCAAATAAAAGCTAGACCTACATCTCCAGGTCCTAGCCATCAAAAACTTCACCAAAAAACTAAATGAAACAGGGTGCCTCTTAGCCGAAGTTTATTAGAAGAGAGAAAGGATGGAGAAGACAGAAAGAAACACCTAGAAAGGAAGAATACATATGAGAAAAAAGATAAAGAGGAAAAGAGAAGATTCAGAAGAAACAAGTACTCACTAGGGATATATCTAATAGAGTTGTGTTTATTCGGTCTTTTAAGGATAAACCCTGACCATATCATGATCTGATTTCTCAGATCGTGAGGGCACCTACAATGCTCTGTAGGTGAACAACCCAAAAAGAACCAAAAGCAGAAATGATAGACAAAAGTAGAAGATAAGTGCATAAATAAAGAAAGGATACGCGAAAGTCTCACACAATGTAAGAAATCAATACCTGGTAACCTAGTACATAAGCCACTAAGAAATAAACACAATATATGAATTAGTATATCATTTTCCTTTAGAATACAAGATAAATTATAAACAGTCTAAAGGAAAAGATAAAGTAAGATCCGAAAGCTGAAGATCACCCTCCACCTTAGGATCAGGATAACAGCATGAGCTCAAAAATAACATTGCTCACTCGTACTTGGATCTTCACCAGGAAGATGCAGAGTGTAGTATGAGTACTAAATAGCCTAAGCAATGGAATATCCAGTAGGCATCATTGGCCGACTAACCCATATAAGAAATAAAAGATTAACTAGCAGATAAAAAAGGAATTAAGTCACAATAGTCAAAGAGTATAAATATAGACAAGTAAGGCTAGATATAGATAAAATAGAAGTAACAAAGAAACAATTAATTGAGCTAGCTAACAACAGTAATAGAATAACATTGATAAATAAAAGTTGGCATCCCTGAGTCCTTACAACAAATAATAAATTAAGGGAAATAAAGAAGTACAGTGTACTGGTAACCTCAATGAAAGGCGAGCAGGAAAAACTATAGTCCAATGGAATCCCATACACAAATAAGGCTCACTAGGCACAGTTAGTCAAAAATAACTACCAAATAATCATCATAAGTAAAAAAAAGATAAGGAAATAGGAATTAATCAGTACAAATAAAACCTTGCTGAATTCCGTTACGCAAGAAAAGTATAAACAAGCCAAGTTCATCCGCTGGCATCTAATGCTACCAGAAGGTTCAAACAAGTCAAGCTTACCACTGGCATACCATACTACCAGAAGGTACATCTAAGAAAAGTAGGTGCAGAAATGACACAAACATAATGCAATAATACTAGGTGTCTCAGTAATACTGTATCCACCCCTTTTCGGCTTTGTGGCTCTCGAAGGTGGGACCCATGGGAGTCATCGACAAGCACCCCTTCATAGGATGCAACGTGAGCCGGCAAGGCCCATGAAAGGCATCCCTACATACTATCTCATAATCACAATCTCATAACTGTAATATCTCGGGTCTCAATGTATATGCCCAACCATCACATACTATCTCATAATCAGAATCTCATAACTGTAATAACTCGGGTCTCAAGGTATATGCCTAACCATCACCAAGTCTAAAACTAGTCAAAAACTTAATACTCATGTCCAACTATGTCTGGGTATAAAATTAGCAAATGGCTAATACTCAGCATCAGACCTCGGACCAAAGCTATAAGTGCTAACAAGGTCATAGTACTTGGCCCCAGGTTTTAAGGCGTAGACTAAAATAAGTTAGAAAAACACAAGTACTGTGTGCCCAAATGACAAACAAGACTAAAACAAGTTAAGAAAATCATTTATCAACATTTATTATCAAGATCCTAGTTTATAAACCAGTTTCGTATCAGTATTATCCCGTGGCATAAAAATTTCTATGATCACTTTCATTTATTAAATATGATAGTAGTGCCAGTCATAGTTATTCATAAATAGGCCTCAACGCCAAAAAGGGTTTCAAATTAATGATGATGAGCCCTCAGCAAGAAATTAGTAGAAACCAATGCATAAAATCCATATTACATGATGATGGCATGCACAGCCATAAAAAATATATCACAAATGGTCTTGTCGGCCCTACACAGACTCGATATCACTACAAAAATCATAACTAGTCATAAGATTTTTGAGACTCATGGTTCTATATTCTAGATGCATGCCTAGGAGAAACTTAAACAAATGAGAGTCTGGTCCGGTCTGAATTCAGGCATGACCCCTTGGTCTGTTGTTAGGTCCTCAATAACGACCACTCATGGTCACAAAATAATCTATAATCAAAATACAATACCAAAATGAAAATAAAGAACCAAACTAAAGAAGCAGAAAGAGTTAAGGGTACCAACCTAAACTTCCCAACTCAAAGAAGATAATTAGAATTATTATTTCAAATATAAGCCAAGTCTAAGATTTGTACGTCATAGACTATCTGGCATTCGAACAAAAGCTCGCAAGTACAGGGAAAAATAGCTCCAACAACTCCAAAATGCTCCAAACAAACCTGAATAATCATGAAACTAAAAAAATAATAATCTATATATTGAAAGGAATCAAATGATACCATAGAGCTAGGATTCTAGTTGGGTTCAAAATTCGAGTCAAAATGGGCCTACAGGCCCGTGAACCCTAAACTCCAAACAAAAGTTATCAACATGTTCCTCTAATTACATGAACTCATACTCAAAATTTGGTCTCAAATGGAAATAAGAATAAGCTAGAACCAATCATTAAAGTGAAAAACAAGGTTGAAGAAATATAGAACCTAGGGATGAAATTCTACGATATTAGAGTAAAATCTTACCAATTTATTGAAGAAAAGATGATAATAAATAATCTACAAGGCTAATGCAAGCTCAAATACAAAACCCCTCTACAAAAGGTTTACAAAGAAACACCAAATTAATGGGAAAACAAAGAAATTTCACCATGAAAGCTTGAATTGAAGGAGAAATATTATCAAAACTTAAGATGAGGAAAAAGATTGGTGCTCAAATCTAGGTTCCCAAGCATGTGATTCCCACAAGAAAATTTGGCTTAGAAATGAAGAAATTACAAGGAAAATAACCAAAAAGTTGGAAAACTAATTATATAGTGTTAGTGCGTATAGCGGTATCGGTGACCTATGGAACTATTGGCGCTAAAAGGAAGCATTTCCCATTGCCATCAGTGCCCACACAATGAAATCGTGCTAGTCTATTAGGCTACACGCCTGAAATTTTCGAATGGGCCCTCAAGGGTCGTTCAAAACACAAAATATACAATCCATTGGTGAGTTTTGAGTGTAAGAGATATTCAGGACTCAATGGAATTAATGAAATTGGAATAAAAGATAGTTCTATTGAGATATGACCAAAACAACCTTTTCTGAATACTCAAGAATTCCAATTGAACATTCAAAATGAGACTTACACACCCAAGAACCATACCAACGCTCTATCTAACCTAAACTCGATATTCCAAAGCTGATAGCGTAGTCTGATTTTTTATATGAGGCCCTATTAAGCAAAAGATAATCAAAGTCAAATTTTAGCTCCCAACTAACTATTATCTCGTCAAACGAGATAAAATCACACCAAAAGCTCTTGGACCCAAACAAAGGGTCCATCTATACTAAAATCCATGTTCTGGAGCTAACAAAAATTTTGAAATTCAATTTCGAACTTATTTTCAAGGCTTCTTGAGTAGTGTTAATGATCACAAAAGTTAAGGATCTAAATAGGGAAATGGACATAATGAATGACTCGAGAACCAAAACACTAGTCCCAATAATTCATAAATGGCTTATGGCCATTAAAGTAAATCTCTAAGATGTAAGAAATGTTTTTAAACATAAAAATGATCGAGAGGGACATTACAACATCCTCTACTAAAAAGACTTTCATCCCTGAAAGTCATAAAAAGGAAAGGAGTAAAGGAATCATCATTTCTCAATATCACTAAACTGGAAAAATCACAGGCTTTCACACAAATACAAAAACAACCATTGAAGATGAACAAATTATTCCAAAAATACCCCCACACAGCTGAAACAACTTCATGGTCCCAACCGAAGAATAAACAAGAATGATTTCCCAACAGAAGTCAAAAGATAGGGATTAAATCACATTCCACATCAACAAAGCCCAAAACCATGAATCACTTAACCAACTCATCATCCACGGTGTAGACTCATAGACCTTCACACCATCCAGTAGAAGTCTCATAACCTTATAGTAACCTGCCTCGAATGAAACCCAAACATCCCATTATTAACGTTACCTTAAAGATATTCTAGTAGACTTATAATTTGATCACCAATCTGTCAAAAACCCAACCTCGACCTATAGAATAACCTTGAAGTTGATAAGTGAAGTGCGTACTCAGGGTTTGACACAATAGAAAGCAACATCATGCGGAATAATCCATCTCTCGAAATCAACTTGAATTATCCACTCGATATTAAGTAACTTAACTGGTAGAATCAATAAAACTAACTCAATTAGTTAATAGAAACCAAACCCATAACCCATCGATTAGTCAATGGAAAACCAAAAGCAGAAACTTCATGAAAATAGTGGCAAATCTGCTAGATGGACTAAAGTGACTCAACCTCCCAAGGATGATTTGTTGTAAACCCCAATAGACTTCAACTAACCCAACCTAGATGAAGTATAAAGAACAACGGCTTGTATAATATCATCCAATCAGGTACCCAATTTCAAAAATTAAACACGACCTCAAACTTCCCAAATATCACTGAACCCATGGTAATGAAAGGTTATTTTCTAGTATAATTCGCAACTACTACCTTCAACTCAATTGAAGCTCGAACTGATAAAGAAGGAATAACTAGGATGAACCATCCAAGATAACCCATCTAATCTAAATCTAATAGGTACGATACAACACGTGTTTCAAAGGACTCTTCAACTAAAATCAAAGTTTTCCTACAATATATTCCACACATTTCAAACCCCAAACATTAATGGCTGCTACAAAACTTACAAAATGACATGGCTAAAACCCAACATGAGCAAGAGTCACCTCAAAACCTAACACAATGACTAAACCAATCCAAAGATAAAAGATGGAATAACACAACACAAAAGTAGTTCAAAATTGAAAGAAATCATGATATTAACTCGTTTCACTACTTCAAATCACAATCTCCCCAACTATAAATGAATCATAAGCTAAAACGAATGGTGAACCCTTCTTGATGTATATCTATTCCTTTTAGTGCAATATGGACACCAAAAAGCAAACCCAAAGTCAGCATAAAAGGTCGAGAAGTACATATCCTCTAATAAATGAGTCAATACAAGAATAAAATAACCAACACATCCAAAAGCCATAACCATTTTACCTCGTATTTAACCAATTACTAAAGTATAGCATCTCTCTAAAGCACACAGATAGACGATATACTTAAAACAAAGAGAGTACTTTGATAGGCTGACAAAGTCACAAAATCAATTATTTCCATCTACAAACCTCATATGAAGAAATAAGTCCAATCCAATCCATAACACTCCTTAAACCTCGCAATACTAACCACACCTCCATTGTGCTACTCTAATATACCAAAACAAGGTGAGAGTGCCTCAACATAATATTCAAACCACACTCAAGAATAAAACAGAGATGCTAACATAAACTAACGATCATACAATAGTCCATCATACGATAGATGACCTAGATCTACTAGAATACCAAAATTCTAGAAAAGTCAACACTGGGATTGATACCAATTTTATAGGCCTTCTCATCTGGATTTAATCTTGTCATTGGGCGGTAATCCGCACGACGTCTAAGATCAAATCTTGATGATTTTTCATTATTTATTATCAATTTCTTACAAGGAT
>JBDJHY010284859.1:0-10154 GCA_039654485.1 Withania somnifera
GTTGTGAACACTAGAACTTGCCTAGGTTTAGCTAGCCCTAACCCGGTGGATAAAACTAGGAGTTGAGATTATGTTAAGAAATTTAGGGCGTTAACCCCCTTCTAATGGTTGTTGTTGTAACTAGAGTAATCGTCTTGAGTTATCCTAACACATGCAATGCACTCGTTTACAGCCCTAACCTGGTGTAAAAGAGGGTTACATAGGATCAAAGGTTGAAAAAATACTTAAGTAAATATCTTTGTATGCATACGTAACTCTACGTTAGGAAGGATTATGCTACCGTGAATAGATTAGAATCCAAAGGATGGTTTAACCCTGGTGAACACAAACCTAGCTTAACTATGCATTTGAGTAAATTAATAATTGTTAATATTAAGCAACGAAGAATCATGCAAACCCCCTTTTTATTTTCATGTTTGTTACTTGGAACAAACTCTAACTGTTAGTTTTTGTTGCTGGACGTATATCCGACACCTATTCCCTGTGGGACCGACCTCAACCTTGGTTGGGTTTTATATTTGACAACTGACCACTTATGCTTCGAAAGGAATTATAGTTTGGGCGTTACCAAATTTTGGTGCCATTGTCAGGGAATACGGTTTACAGTGAAGTCTAAATATAAAAACTATAGTTAGGTTTATTTCTAGTTTTCACGTTTGTGTTATTTTTGTACACTGCAGGATACAGGTCGCGCATGCCCAACACTCGGAGTCAAAAAGCAAAATTGTTGCCATTAGACCCTGAGATATCTAGAACCTTCATCAGAATGAACAGACAGGAGCATGCAACACTACCCAAACTTGATCAACGCCCTACAGAGGCACAATACGCAAACCATCCAGATGAATCTCGCAGGCCTCAACCTGTGAGATCTCAAGAAGTGTATGTGGATGACGACGTGGCAGACCTTGATGGAGAAGGGGAAATCATACTACCCCATTGGCCCCAAGAAGCAAGTTTAATATCCCAAGCATAATGATATAGTTGCTTACTATAAAGGGTTTGTTTCCCAAAATAGCTAGTGAGGATCCGAACCTACATTTGAAAAAATTCATAGCCATCTGCAAATCTTATCACCTTCTTGGAGTGAGCCAAAATTATATCAAACTGAGGCTTTTCCCGCTATCACTGGGTAGGGAAGCTACTATGCGGCTCGATAATTTGCCTCTCGATTCTATTGCAAATTGGGTAGAACTGAAAGAGGCTTTCTTAGAAAGGTTCTTTCCCCCATCAAAAATACATGTGTTACGGGATGAGATAACCAACTTTAGGTAGAGGCATGATGAAGCTCTACATGAGGTATGGCTGTGGTTCAATAAGAAGATCAAGCAATGCCCCACTCAAGGACTTGGGGACAACTATTCAATGGAAACTTTCTACCATGCGCTGAATGCTCCTTCAAAATTAGCTGTGGATGGAATTAACGGTGGATCCTATATGGCTCGCACATATGCTCAAGTGTCCTAAGAGTTGGACACAGTGACGAAGAATACAAGAGGTTGGCACACTAGAGAGTTTGAGGTATTTGGTAGGGCCAAGAGTGATGTCATGATGGCCGAGCAACTCCGTAAGGAAGAGGGGAGAGACCAAGACATGGAACATTTGAAAATGCAAATTGATTTGATGTTGAAGCAACTACTCAAGGGAAGATATGGTAGGGTTAAAACGGTCAAGTCCTGTGACAAAGGACCGTATAGTGCCAGTGATTTCGATTCGGATAAGGAGGTGAAGTATCTCCAAAATTAGGGGGGTTCCAACAGGGAACCCAAGGTCAGAATTTCAATCGCGAGTACTTTAATGATAGAAAATCCTACTGAGACAAAGAACAAGGCGGTTGGATAGAAAGGGAAGTGTTCAATAAAAATCAAAGTGGAGTTTATATGCCTCCGAGACAACGTAAGAGAGCGACAAACACTTCCCAAATCTAGGACATGTTGGGAAAGGTTCAAATAAAATTCAAGTTATACGATAAGAGCCTTCACTCAATCAACACCAAAGTTTCAAACATTGATCAATGGATTGAGTCTCATTCGGCTATGATACGACACTTGGAATTTCAAACAGCTATCTACATCGCTTAAGCAGTTTAAAGTGGGAAGACTGCCCAACGACACTGTGCAAAATCCCAACAAGGACAAAGTTTGATGACCTCAAGATAACCGTCGTGCCGCAACATTAAATCAAGCACTATTGGGAGGCAACCCAAATTTCTATCCCTTATTTGCTTATTTTGTATTGTTTTTGCTTTTGGTAATTTGTTAGGACATTTTAAAGTCTTAGGAAGTATATTTTATGATCATGCATGCTAATGGAGGTCTCAATCCTTAAAATACTGAGCCAATAGGAATGGTACAAGGTATGACAAAACCCTAGGCATTTCGTTTGGAGGCAGATGATTTGCCCAGGGCTTCGCCGACTAGAAGCCCTACTGGATTTAGTGTTGCCTCTAAGACGGTACACTAGACGAACTGTCTGTAAATAGGTGGTTCGCCTAGGTAACCATCTGGGGCTTTTATTTAAATTCAGTGGGTCAGGCCTCTTAAGAGACAGCCGACCCGACCCAACTTAAAAAAAGGTATAAAAGGGGGAAACCGATCAGTTCCCCCCATTTCTAACCGAAATTGTCTATTTTCACAAGATCTCCCTTGCATAAACAGACCTGAACCCATTCATCTTTTCCATACCCAATTGCTCAACTATAAATAGGTTTGATCTCGGTATATTTTTCCATACAAGTTTATAGTAAACCCCACAACCCTAGGGATTCCCTTCATTCAAGTTTCTTTTCTCAATTGTTCCAAGTTAAAATTAGTGATTCAATAGCTTGTAAGTATGCTAAACTCATAAATTCCTTTTTGAATTTTGAGCTTGGGTAGCTTAATTTTTTGATTACCCATTTTAGTGTTATTGAATTTAGTTGTTGCACCCATGTACTTTACTACTTTTGCTCAAGTGGTTCAAGTGTGAATTTTGTTTTGATTTTTGAAACATAAACTGCGAACTTGGTTAGTTGAAATGCTATGTAAAACTATTGGACTCGGGGTTAGTTGAAAATTGCAAAAAATATGAAGTTGGTACTAGATCGGACTGTTCTACAGGCATTTCATCTCTTAGGAGATGATTCTCTTAGATGAACAGCCTGATGGAAACTACACTATTTAAAGCCCCTCCAGTGCCCTTTAGGTTAGACGAAACATGAGACGAACCGTCTTTTAATAGACGGTTCATCTATTGCTTCGCCCCAAATAGGCGAAAGACCAGATGAGTCACCTTATACAAGACGACTCGCCCTATCCTCTCACCCGACCATATTTTTTTATATATATTTGAGTAATTCCGCTCATGGTTTCTAACATTTGTCATCTACCCAAGTACCTATGTCTCCGAAATTGCTGCAGAGTCTAGGGGGTGGCCAATGTGGCAGTAACATTCGAGGTTTAGTGAATGAAGAATCAAGCCCAGCACAGTAAGTGACATGCCAGAAAACCCAGCTAGCTTCCACACCGTCCAAACCAGCACAAATTGTTACTTCCTCGTCTGATGAAGAGTACGGTAGCGAGTCTCTAAGTTCATCCAAGGCTAGCAGTAGTAGCTCCCAATGCGCACACCCTACGTGAACTGAGACACTCATAGATCCCTTGCAGGGGATATATGCCAAATAATCAAAAGTAAGAATCATGAATTTCGAGACGAATCGCTATGGGTAGTATCGGGGTCGGATAAAGTCTTTAGGCAAGGGCTATTTACTAATTCTAAGGGCCAATATCGGTGGAGTATTACATAGGAGGTGCGGATTGTCACTGACCATTTACCTGATTATCTAGATATAGAGTGAGTTTTCAGAGATTACAGGTTGGAGTGGATGAACCAACCACCCGACCAGTATTATCCTACCATAGTTCGTGAGTTTTACATGAACTACAAGGCCACACTGCTGCGGATCACGCCAAAGGGCCATAAAGTTTCTGATATTGGGGTCCTTGACATGATTAATGTTCGATGGGTCCCATTCGATGTTTCACACGATTCCATCAATTGATTCCTCTTCGTACCTGATCACATATCACCTACCAACCATCCGAATTAGGTATACCGATATGCATTGTTCATGGAGCACTCGGTCGCCTGGAATAGACAAAAAATCTACAAAAAAAGAGGTTGCGTACCTGTTAAATGATAAGCACTACGCTCACAGCCTTTTATGTTTTGTCTACAACAGTTCAACCAACAGAAAGACTCAGAGGGCCTAGTTTTCTAAAGTACTGACTGACACAGATCCATCATAGTTACATGATCCCCCTCCCAATCCAAACTAGATCGTTGAGCTTGCAAAATTTTGATAGGTTGTGGCTAGGATACGAATCAAGATAACGCAGGCTGACAAACTTATAGATGAAGATGTTGTATTGGTTACTTTTCTGGTCTTAGATTATGAGTTAAACTTTGGCCGCCTGATAGCCAACAAGATTTAGATGTGCGCGACGCACAAGGGTACTGTGTACTCCTATCCCTGTCTCATTTTTGCACTTTGTCACTTGGCCAAGGTACCTATTTTACCGAGCATTGATGTGGTTACCGATGCCATAAAGATATATGATATAGAAAGGTCGAAGGATCTCTCTAAACTTGAGGTAAAAAAGCCAAAGGATGCCGCCAAATCGGCTTCCCAGACTGAGTCCGAAGGTTCCATAGGCACCGACACTACTAATGTTGCCTTTTCCCCACCTGCACACCGCAACTCCAACACCTCTAGGCTTAAGGTCTGCCTGCTACCTAAGCTGCTAGTTGTCGTCCGCCCTTTATTTTTGACTTCACACCGACCAACTTTGCACAGTTGGTTAGAAGGGTGAAGAGGAATGAAACACAGTTGGAAGTATTTTCAGTAGAGATTGAGCAACTAATTGACAGGAAGATAAAGATGACTTTAGAGACGTATAATACTATACAAGCCTGCATTGATGGTATGAAGGATCGTATGAACGAGTGCCTCCACATGATAAGCTTGGCTAAATAAGAGAGGTTTCAAATCGAGTTGGAGAGGCTTTGAGCCAATGTGACTGCATTACAACAGGGTTATCATGCCATGGATACTGCACTAGTGAACCCAATTGATTCAGATGATGAGGATCAGATTTTGAGTTTGACTGAGATGCAGTCAAAAGGCAAAGTCGTTATGGCAGGTGGTGATGATGATGAGGAGGCAGGGAAGAAGAGAAAGATGAAGAGGAAGAGGAGTAGTCGCCATGAGGATGAAGATTTGGAGGAGGTGTTGCGTGCTTCTAAGAAGAGCTCGATGAGGAGTGAAGATGAGCATAGGCAGTCGGTGCATCTGCTAGCACTACGCTGACTGAGACTAAGCATCTCAACAAGGCACCTTCCACTACTGCAGATCCACATAGTGCTACTTTAGGGGATGCGACATGAATGTTTATGTGATGGTACACTCTCTCTTTATGTTTATCTATTATGCATTGGGGCAATGCACCATATTTGTGTGGAAGAAGGGTTGTACATTTTGTATTTTATTTGATTTTTGGTGTTTTATATTTTGCCTCACCTCTAAGGGTTTTTGTTGCCAGATTGTTTTCCCTCAAGCATGCTATTTAGTAAAACTGGCATGTTTAGGTCTATTTTGATGTATTTATTAAACTATAATCAGTGTACTTCATTAAGAAGTAAACGCCATTGTATAAAAACAGTTTCATTAGTCAGTCATTTCATTTGGTTCATGCGAGTGTTGCGTTTATTTCATTTTACTACTCCAGTATAGGAAGGGTGTTGTATATGATTGTAATTTTATATCTCTCTATGTCATCTATTTAAACAAATTTGAATTGAGAAAAGTAGACACTTGCAAGTGGGGGAGAGCATTTTTGTATAATCTGTTGTGTATATGATATCTAGAACTTGCCTCATTCATATTGTAGCATAGTTGAAAGTAAGTGACATGAAAATAATCCTAGGCCATCCTTGATAAGTCACTTAATCCTTAAACGAGTCACCAAAGAAGTATTGAATTCCCAAGTTGAACCCTCATGTCTAGTAGAACAAAACTATTGAAGTCTTAAGAAAAGAGAAAGGAGAAGGTTTTTGTAAGGCCATGATTCCCTATTGAATATTATGAACCTAGGTGTGGGCATGGTAACCCAAGTCTGGGGTGTCTAGGTAGCAAACACAACAAAACAACATGTGGTGATCAATCTAACTCAGCCCTAATTCAGTAGTGAGTAATGTTTCTTCAACCTGAGTAAAACTCTAGGTTGATGGTGGCTACCATAAACTTGTCATGTACAAAAGAAATCTGTTTAGCAGTTTAATCAAAAGAGAAAGAATTCAGCTGTGCAAACAAAAAGGGGGACTCAGGGACAAGTGATAGTGAAAGAAGGATGTAAGAGAAACATGCTAGAAAAGAGGCTAGTGAAACAAATTGAGTCAGTCACTACATTCCCAAATCATGCCCTACCAACACTCAACTGACATTATAAGACGAGCAAAGTCCTGTGTGATTCATGTCGTTTTACTGAATGCTATGTTGTAATTGATAAGGGCAAGCCTATGGATATTGTGTATGCAACTTGATTTCTTTCTGAGCGTGAGAAGATATTCTCCCAGTATTCTATAAAATTTCATTATTTCATTGTGTGTGGGGCTCATTTGTTGTGAGGGAAAGTGTTACTCTAATTAATGTTGAATGAGTTAATGCAGCTTATGAGGTATGATATTTCAATATGCCACTCAAAATAAATTACAGTATGTGAATAGGCACACTTAGCCAATATGATATGAAGCCTAATGAATGCCTGTCATGAGATGAATTGCATACAAAGGTTGTTTTAAGTGCTTGATGTGTACTGGTTATGTTTCTGTAGTTGCTTGAGGACAAGCAACTGTTTTAGGTTGAGGGTGAAAAATGGACCAGATGATTCCACAGATAAATCATCTGAGGACAGACGGCTCGCTCGGGGTGCTTCGCCCATATAAAAGTTCACTGGGTAAGAAATTCAAGTATACGCGACCCAACAGACATTTCGTCTGTTGGGAGACGGTTCGCCCATTTTGGAATCGCCCATTAGAAAGCTCACTAGATAAGAAGCCAAAAATAGGCAACCCAGTAGACGTTTCATCTGCTAGGAGACTGTTCGCCCGGTTGGTACCGCCTGTTAGAAAGCTCACTGGATAAAGGGGGAGACAGACGGAACCGTCTATCACCAGACATTCTTACTACTTGGCCGCCCAAAATGATGAAAGACAAGACCAAGTTGCTAATTATTTCACTTATTCCTACACTCTATAAATAGCATACTTAGCTTAATTCTTAGGGTATCCTAAACATTTACTTTTTACGTATTATTTTGAGACTTGTGAGTTATGGTTGATACTTATTCATTCAACTACACAAGTGTTGAGATATTTGGGTCATTCTTTTGTAATCAATTGCACTTTACATTTGTGCTACATTATTATATATATTCTGCATTTAGTATTGTAGTATGATAAAAATTGAGGGCTAAACCCCAACCCTAGGGTTGTGGGATCCATAGGTTAAACTATACTAGGGTTGTAATCTACATAGGTTGTTGCTTCTATTCCTTCGTATAGATATAATCTCTATGTAATGAATGACTTTTAGTGTTTGCAAACACTAGAACATTCCTAGGTTTAGGTAGCCCTAACCCGGTGGATAAAACTAGGAGTTGAGATTATGTAAAAATTCGGGGCATTAGCCCTTATCTAACGGTTACTGTTGTAACTAGAGTTAATCATCTTGAGTTATTATAACACATGCAATGCACTCTTTCACATCCCTAACCTGGTATAAAAAAGGTTTACCTAGGACCAAAGGTTGAAAAATACTTAAGTAAATAGATTTGTAAGCATACGTAACACTACGTTAGGAAGGATATGCAACATATATAGATAACAGTCCGAAGGATGGTTGAACCCTAGTGAACACAAACCTAGCTTAACTGAACTTGGAATAAATAAATAATTATTAAAAATAAACGACAAAGAATTGAAATCATGTAAACCCCTTTTTTACTTTCTTGTTTATTACTAGGAACAAATTCTAACTATTAGTTTCTATTGTTGGACGTATATCCGACACCTATTCCCTGTGGGATCGACCTTAAACTTGGTTGGGTTCTATATTTCACAACTAACCGCTTATGCTTAAAAGGAAGTGTAGTCTGGCCATTATCAAATTTTGGCATCGTTGCCGGGAAATACTATTTATGATGAAGTCTAAAAATAGAAACTATAGTTAGGTTTATTTCTAGTTTTCATATTTGTATTATTTTTATATACTGTAGGATACAAGTAGCGCATGCCCAAAACCTAGAGAAAAAACATAATTATTGCCAATAGACCCGGAGACATCCAGAACCTTCATCATAATGAACAAATAGGAGAAGGCAGCACTACCTGAACTTGATCAATGCCCTGCAGAGGCACAACACGCAAACCATCCAAATGCACCTCGTAGGCCTCATCTTGTGAGACCTTAAGAAGTGTATATGGATGACCATGAGGCAGACCTTGATGGAGCAGGGGAAGTATGGGCAATCATACTACCCCCATTGTCCCCAGGAAGCAAGTTTAATATCACAAGCACAATGATACAACTGCTTACTACAAAGGGTTTGTTTCGCGAAATAAATGGAGAGGATCTGAACCTAGATTTTAAAATCTTTACAGCCATCTGCAAATCTTATCACCTGCTTGGAGTGAGCCAAAATGCTATCAGACTAAGGCTTTTTCTTCTATTATTAAGTGGGGAAGCTACTATGTAACTCGATGATTTACCTCGTTATTCTATTGCAAATCCAAAATACTAGTGCTACTGGTTGAGATAACCAACTTTAGGAAAAGGCCTGACAAAGCTCTTCATAAGGTATGGATGTAGTTCAATAAGAAGATCAAGCAATGCCCCACTCATGGGATTGGGGATCACTATCTAAAGGAAACTTTCTACCATGAGTTGAATGCTCCTTTAAAATTAGCCGTGGATGGAATTAATGGAGGATCCTATATGGCGCTTACCTATGCTCAAGTGTCCCAAGAGTTGAACACAGTGGTGAAAAATACAAGAGGTTGGCACACTAGAGAGTCTGAGGTATCTGGTGGGGCTAAGAGTAATGTCATGATAGCCGAGTAACGCCATAAGGAAGAGGAGCGAGATCAAAACATTACATTCTTAAAAACCCAAATTGATCTAATGTTGAAACAACTGTTGGGAGGTGGATATGACAAACTAAAAGCATTTTCCTTGTATGAAGAGGGTGAGTATGACAGCATTGATTCAAACTTTGAACATGAGGCTAGATATCTACAAAATTAGGGAGGGTCCATAGGTTGGAACCAGGGTAGAAGAAATTTTCAAGGAAGAGATGACTACCGTAACAGAGGACCCAACAATTCGAGGTATAATGATAATTTTGAATAGAGAAATAATGGGAATTATTGGTAGCCAAAATAGTAAGATAAGACAGTTGGTACATCAAGCGTGGAAGAAATATTGGCTACAGTACTGTAGAAATTTGATTCGTCAGGTAAAAGTTTGGATGCTATAAACATGAAGATCTAAAATATTGACCAAATGGTTGAATCACATTCGGTACCAATAAAGAAGTTAGAATTTCAAATGGGTCAGACGTCTACTTTATTGAGCCATCCGGGTGCAAGTACATAGGCATCCACTTCCAAGAGTCACAACCATTGTATGGCCATCACTACACACAATGGTAAATTGTTTTCAGAACTCGCACCATCCAGAGAAAAAGAGAGAGCAACAAAATTACCTACCATACAAGAAGGTTTGGGTAATGAATAAGCAAAGGGACCCTAGAATGTAGAGAGTACAGTATCTAACATGAGAAAGGTAGGGCCAATAAAAGTAACTGAAATACCTAGGCCTCTACCCCCTACCCTCAAACAATGAGAAAGAAATTGAAGATAAATATTTTCTGTAATGACCCTGTGGTCATTTATGATAAATACGTGACATCTTGCATCTTAGAGCATTTCAGTAGTTTCCCCAAGTCATTTATGACTTGATGGGACCGATAGTTCAGATCCCTGGCAACTCGGTTGAGAAATATCTCAAATTCCCTATTTTAGAGCCTAAAGTTAAGTATTCGTTGACCAAAGTCAAC
>JBDJHY010284869.1:0-10154 GCA_039654485.1 Withania somnifera
CGGACTACGGGGTTTGGTTCTCCTACTGGTGGTATAGTAGGTGCCATCATGATCCGAGAAATCGGGTCGTGACAAAACCTCGCATAAAAGAGTCAATGAAAGTCATTACTGTGAAAGATCCCTGTATCCACCCGAAGATAGGATATGGACGTCTACGTACCGATCTATGGGACTTTACTAGAATCCTGCTCCTACATCCAAAGACACCAATTAAACAAGATCTCTGATACCACCTTGTCACGACCTAAAATTCGAGCTGTGATGATGTCTACATCCTACCTATAGACAAGCCTAACCTTGGCCCAATCCGTAAAGCAAAGGGACAGCATCAACAATCAAAATAAAAGGAGAAAGGAGATGAAGAGAAGAACAGGAACATAACATGAAATTACACAATCAAAAGATAACTCCCCAAAACCTGGCATCGTGGTTGTAGGTCTTCTTTATACAAAAACGTACAAACTACAACCCATAACTAAAAAAAATACAAAATGGTTATCTAGGATCCAACTAGGACAACTATGATAATGGAAGGAAAACCGATCAACAAGGTAGCCAACTGCTCACCGAAATATCCTAGAATAGTGATAATGCTCTATTACACTTTTGAAACCTATCAAAAAGTGTTCGTAAATCATTGTCAAGTATAATTACCCAACAAAGAGTCTAAGTCGAATTCACGGGGAGTGAATTAGCCTATGTTCACAATAGTGTAAGGATTCACTAGTTAATGCTAATTAACTTTGATAAAAGAGAAAAATAAAAATGGGGGTGTTTTTAATTCTATAATTTTGGATTTTTCAATTTATCACAATATCATCGGTGATCAATCACAACTGTGGTGAATTTTTTAGGATTATACTACTTGGAAATGTGCTTAGATATAATTAGTTGGAGGCAAGGGTGATAGGGAATTTGGTTTAATCTTTGCACATCGGTGTTGGGTAAACTAGGTTATAAGTGAACACCTAAAACATCTCTGTCTTATAGTTCATAGTGTTCATGTTAATCTCTCAAAAGCATGAACATATAATAACATGCAACCTTTCACTTCACTATTTAGCAACCTATCTATAGTATGCTAATTAATCGGGATGAACCCAACAAATGCTATTTATAAATCCTTAAGCATAACTCCACTCTCGTGGTACCTATACTTGGCTAAGCATTAACTTGGAGTTTTCAACCTCCATTTCAATACAATACATGGACTCCACAATAGACCCAACACCTACATACGATAATTAATCAAAAAATCATCACCCATAACCATCAACTAACATATATCATTTAGCACATCCCCAAGCATATTGAATTAGCTACACATAATTAAGTTGCAAGAGTAATTACAATTAATAGGCACATAATCAGAAATGCTTCCAAAAGATTATGTCAAAACTTCTTCACAAGACAACGAAGAACTAATAATTTTAAAACCAAACTAAGCTTGATGAACGATTTCAATCCACAAATGTTTGCTCACCCTTTTTTATTGTATTTTCTGTAGAATATCACTATTTTTCTCTCTATATATGTTCTATCCTTTTCTGAGTTTGAAAAATCTCCTTTTATACACCTCAAAATTTTCAGAATTTCAGCTGGAATTTCAGCGACAACGATCTAAGTAACCCGCCGCCATGTCACTAGTTTGCTGCCGTCTCTGACAATGGTAGGGATTTGAGCAGCAATTTTTATTGAGATGACAGTACCATCACTAGGGATGTTGGTGACTACCATTGAGGATAGAGGTTCGCCGTCTTTGATAGTTTATTCTGTTTGACTTCCTAGGTAGCAAGGCGGTAGTAGCATAGAACGATGGTCCACTGCCAGATACGATGGTATATTTATTATCCCCCATGATGATTGTTTTCTCCAAACATTGCATTTTAGCTCCATTTCTCTTGGTTCCTAAAAAATCATGTATTCACCTGAAAAACACACCAAACTAAAATCAGATTTGACAAAATAGTAATGAAAAAAGCAATTTCATGATGTGGTTAGGCGTAATGAGTGGTTTTTAGGCTACTCATCAAACAACGCCATATATATTGCATAATCGTGTTTACTCTTCTAGCTTGTACTATGATTTATATTAGAAAAAGATGCAAAAGTGTAGAATGATACCAAAACAACGGGTACCCAGTAGGCATCATAGGACGACCTGGAAAAAGTAAGTATAAGCATGGTAAAGAGATAAAAACATAGGGAAGTAACACATAATGTACAGCAAGACAGGGGTACTGAGGTAATAACTAGGAAGTAAAGTAAAGTCAGTTATAAATATGTACAGCATCAGCTAAAAGGCATGAAGAAAGGTCATGATCAAGGTATGACACATTGACCCTTGGACATAAGCAAATCATGACCAAGCACGACACATACCTATATCTCCAACGTAACCAGCATAATAAAGGACTAATAAGAGTATATAAGACCAATAACTAGCTAACTAACAGTAAACGCAAAATGTACATGTATAGTACCTACAGGGGATAGAAAGCAATAACCAAGCCTACTAGAAAACAAATCCAGCCGGCATCCTGTACTACTGGTGGGTACAACCAAGGCGACCAAGTAACCCAATAGGTACTTCCTCCATAAGTCTTGAAAAGTACAAGTCAACACATAAAAATACAATGCAAAGGGTTCTAAAATGTAAATAGTGTCTATACGCACACTCCTAGTTCATGATCTTATAGAATAGGTCGATAGTACTCGTATGCTCTCTCACTGGTTCAAAATCTCATAGTGGAGTTCAATAGTATCTGTATTCCCCTCCTCAGCTCATAATCTCATAGAGGAGGTCAACAGTGTCCGTATGCTTTCTCTGGTTCATAATCTCACAGTATAAGTCAATAGTGTCCGTACACTTCTTTTTCGGTTCAAAATCTCACAACGAAGGTCAAAATAAAGTTCCCTTTTTAAAATGTGTAATGCATGCTCACTACACAAAACCAAAAAATAGGCTAAACTGGTCTAACACTGCTAACTGGACCCATGGGGTGGTTTTCGATCCCTAGTTACAAGGCATGTCCTCTCGTAGTCTAGCTACAGTCCCAAGCCATGAGTAATCGCACCAAAAGTTCTACAACTGCCCATAGGTAACCATTTACACCTCCTTACTAGGGAAACCTGGAGAATTCATAGCTCAGGCCAATATAATCCACTTCTAGGCTCACACTAGTCTAGGCCACAATATCATCACGTAGGGCTGCTGGCTATCCAATAAAGCCGTATCTGACTATCATTAGACAAGTGACCAACAAGTCCTACTCATATGCCATACCTTAGGTAGAATAAGAATAATCAACCTAACTAGATTGGCTCTAAATCCACCAACCTAAATCAGGTGATAACTACTACTACTAGTATAATCCTTTCCTAACCAGTCTATGTTCCAGAGTCAGTATATGAACAATGCGCACCAAATGTGATACTCCTCTCCCAACCATACTATGTTCTAGAGTCAGTGTTTAGAATGCAGGTAGAAAAATATAGCTCCAGGGTAAGTATCCAAGCTACAAGCTAGCTAAGTAGGCTATAGGCCGAAAAATAAGAATATCGATACCTAACTAGTAATCGCAACCCTGAGCTGGTGCTTTACCATACATATACTACACTAATACCCAATCTGAAGAATTAGACCATAACATACCTAGATTTCAGTGATATCCTCGAGAAAAGTTCCCAATATCCAAGGAATCACGTATGAAGCTCAAAATTGCGTGAGGCTAAAACAACATAACCCACGTGTCAGGAAGAGTAAAACAAGACCTATATTGCTATAAATATAGCGGGGTTGAAATCCAAACTAAAAATGGGCCCGTCAACCCAAATAGCTCAGGAGAAGGGAACATTTATACCTACACATAAATCACAATTCATGCGTCATGTGGTATAAAATAGGGCTCAAACCAATGGTATTAATTGAATATATAAGCCTTAAAACTTTATATAACATAGAAAACTTTATTACACTAGCGAACATAAAGAATTACCATGTAGAAATGAGTGTAGAACCACTAGAATATGATTTCACAAAGTAGAACCTCAATTAAACCACTCAATTCTACTGATTTTAGCTCAGGAGTTTAAAGAAGTCTTAGGAGGATTTGTGAAAGTTTGTCAAAAATATGGAAGAAGAAATTATATATAGGCCTTCCAGGTCTCTAATGCGATCGCGACCCACCTCCATGCTATCGCGAGCGCTGGCCTCCTTAGCCTTTGTAATCACGGACCACCGCCATGGGATCGGGATGCATAAAGGGCCTAAGGGTCTATGAGATTGTGATCAATAACATGCGAACATGATGCTTTGGTGCCTAACCAGCTTTAGTTTAAATAATTAATTTAACAATCCATTTATGAAATTTCATGTAATTGATATTCTGGACTCAATTGAATCTAAAATAGGGATTCTTAATTTGGACACTATTATAGAAGAAAAAACTAACAATAATAAAGGATAACAAGGAATTAAATGATAGATAATATTACATAATGGTAGGAAGTTGTACTAGAACTCAAGGGTGTATCTAACCCAAGAACCCATTGGATTAATCAGAACCCGAGAACCAACACTCTTATGATGACCTCAAGGGAATCTAAGTCCCAAAAAACTAAGGTTTCTACATAATTTGTCAACCATAAGCTTATCAAAATCTTTATAACTCAACAAGATATTTTGTTTATTCATCAAATTCTAAGGAAAATAAACTCTACTTAGACTATTTATAATTTAGGTAATTATTACATGTTTAGCCTTCATGGTCTTTAATAACACCAAGCAAAATGGGCTGAAACTCGGAGATGCCAAGTTGGGACATCTCATTTCCTTTAGGGCAACTCGCACTGGACGATTCATCTGTGCTTGGGAAAACTGTCCTGTGATTTGGATGAATCAACCAATTAGTCATTTTCTTCTAGGAGAATGACCCATTTCTTCACCCAACCAGTCCCCTTAAACAACTTACTTTGTTTTGGATGGCTCCTCTTAGGCGAACCGTCTAAGGTCAGGCGGTTCGCCCCTTTGGCCCAAAACTCAAGTATTCGGGATTTGTATCTCCTATTGCTCATAGTTCATCCTGTGTCCCTGTTTTTATTTCCCAATCTATCCTCTATATGAAATTAGGCCCTTCCATCTTCAAAAAATCATCCAAACTGTCCTTGTTCGTGATCAAACTTTGTAGTCTTTGTAGTACTTTGGCTTGGCTTCGTGTGAAGGGCCCTGTACAAGGAGTATGGGTGGGGATATCTATATCATCCTCTCCTCTTAAGGATAATTTTTTCTTAAATTCAAACCTTCAACATCGTCCAAGACTTCAAATAGGGAGAGATACTCATGTTAAAGTGGGGTGGACTTGATATTTAGGCATGAAATCAAGTTAGTATGCATTGTAATTAACCCTTTCTAGAACTTGGAAAGGACCATCTCTTCTTGGAATCAACTTCCCTTTTATCTTATCCAAAATTCTCTCTTTTAATTGCATCCATACACAATCATCGGGTTCCAAAACCATCTTCTTTCTCCCTTTGTTGGCTTTTCTTGCCTTTTATTGATTCCTCTTTTCAAGTTGGGGTTGTACCTTCTCATGAAACTTCCTCACAGTTTGAGATATTTTTTATCCATCTAAACTAACAATCACCTTGAGGCAAAGGGGTTATATCCAAGGGGGGTAAGGGTTAAATCCTTAAACAACCTCAAACTAGGTCATGCCAATAGTGGAGTAAACAACATGATTATAAGAAAATTCCACTAGAGACAAGTGTTCTACCCATAAGGACATTTTCCCTTTAACCATGGCCCTAAGCATGGACCCTAGGGTCCTATTAACTATTTTTTTTTGGCCATTGGTTTGTGGGCGGCATGATGCTGAGAACATCAACTTGGTTCTAAACCTACCCCACATTTCTCTCCAAAAGTTACTAAGAAATTTGGAGTCCCTTTCACTTACAATAGATTGTAGGATCCCATGAAATTTCAAAATATTTTTGATAAACAAAGATTCTATATGGTAGGAAGCATCACATTTATTGCAAGGGATAAAATAATTCATCTTTGAAAATTGGTTAACGATAATAAAGATATCTTTTCCCTTCTCAGTCCTAGGAAAACCTAATACAGAATCCATTGAGATATCTAGCTAAGGTCCTTGGGTATGGTAAAGGAGTGTACAAACCATATGGGAGAAGTATTGATTTAGCACTTCTATATTCAACACATTAACCAAAAATATTAGTCACATCCTTTTGCATGTTCGGGCAATAAAATTGTTCTTCAAGAATTCCATAGTTTTGTGGACATTGAAATGGCCCATCAATCCCTCATTGTGTGCCTCTTTTTATAAATAATTCTCTCCATAAGCTCGTCAGCACACATAATCTTTTTCTTTTGAATAAAATTATCAAACTTGAAATAAGAGGTAGTAAACCTATCCCTCATCCAATTTTTTCTATCCTATTACACACATTCTTCAAAGATGTGGGGGAAAATTAGGATCTTGGGATACAATGTCTTTAAAATTTTAAAACCCATCAACTTAGAAGATAAAGTATTAACTTAAACATTCTTCCTTGAAAAGGAATCAGACAACATATTATATTTTCCCTTTTTTAATGAATGACATAAGGGAAAGACTCTGGAAATTCAGTCCACTTGTTGTGCCTCCAATTTAGATTACCTTCTACCCGAAGGTGCTTCAAGGACTTATGATCGGTCTGAATCACAAATTACTTGGTCCATAGGTAGTGTTTTCCAATTTTCGAGAGCCTATATTACAGTATATAACTCAAGATCATAGGTGGAATAATTTAGGTGACACTTTTAAGCTTTTCACTAAACTAAGCTATGGGATTTTGGCCTTGCATTATGATGGTTCCAGTGTCTACTCTACTTACATAACATTCAACCGTAAATGTTTTATCAAAATCAGCCAATTGCACCAAAGGAGCAGAACTAAGCATAGATTTCAAGGTCTCAAATGCCTTTGCTTATTCGGTGCCCCACACAAAAGGCTTATCCTTTCAGATCACCTCGGTGAGAGGTATGTTAATAGTGTTAAAACCCTTAATAAAACATCTATAAAAACTTATCAAGCCATGAAAGCTTCTCACATCCCCAATAGACTTAGGGGTTGGCCAATATTTAATAACGTCTATTTTGGATTCATCAACCTCCACACCTCTTGAGATCACAAAAAATCCCAAGAATACAATCTCATCAACATAAAAAGAGCATTTCTCAAAATTGGTATACAATTTTTCATTTCTAAGCACATTAAACACATTTTTCAAATGCTCTACATGATCATCTAGGGATCTGGTATAGACCAAGACATCATCAAAGTACACAACCACACACTTGCAAATAAAAAGCTTCATTACATGGTTCATTAGCCTCATAAAGGTACTAGGAGAATTGGTGAGTTCGAATGGCATAACCATCTATTTAGAGAGACCAAATTTTATCTTGAAGGCGTTTTTTCATTCATCTCCCAGGTTCATCAAAATTTTGTGATACCCACTCCTCAAATCATTTTTTGAGAAAATACATGAACTATTTCATTCATCTAACATGTTATCCAAATGAGTGATTGGGTGGTGATATTTTTTTGTTATCTTGTTGATGGCACGACAATCAACATATATTCTCTATAAGCTATCTTTTTTGGTACTAAAAGAACTGACACTACACATGGGCTCATACTTTCTCGTACATAGACCTTATTGAGGAGGTCCTCAACTTACTTTTCCAATTACTTAGTATCTTTTGGGTTGCTTCGATAGGCTGTCTCGTTAGGCAATTAACTGCCTAGCACAAAGTCTATTTGATTTTCAATGCCACGGATTGGTGGAAACCTATTTGGTAGATCTTCCGGAAAGATATCCTTGTAATTCTGCAAAATAAGGGAAATAGAATGGGGGAAATAATAAATAGAGGGGTTAGTATGTAAAACACGGTCCCTATGTGTGATAAGGATCAATGGGCCTGTGTTCTCCACTTCCTCCTTTATCTCTTTATAACTCCTCAAGAGCAACAAACTTTAATCTCTTTTGCTTCTCACTTACTTCCTCATGACTAACCCTTTTGGCAACATCCACTCCTTTGTTCTCCTTCTCCTTCAATGCCTTCATTCGATTATAAATGGCACTTACTTGAGAGGGAGGTAGTGGGTAGAGTACATATTTACTACCAACCTTCCTTAGGAATAGTTATTTTTTCTCCCATAATGCTTTGTACTTCAAAAAAAAACTTGTCTAAAATTACCTATAGGTGGTATTGACCGATCATATTTCCAAGGTCTCCTGAGTAGTACATGACAAGCTTGCATGGGAACTACATCGCATAAGAGTTCATCATGGTAGCTCCAAAATTTCAACTTGATCTTCACTTGTCGGTGTACTTTTATTTCTTCACATCTATTCAACTATTGGAGCTTGTATGTGGTGGCATGTATGGTGGTGGTTTGCTTTAAATGATCTACCATGGTGGAGTTAGAATAATTGGCACAACTTCCTCTATCAACAATAAATGTACAAATATTGTCCTTTTTTAAGATATTTGGAATATAAGAGTGTCTCTCTTTGACTCGGATCATCTAGAGCCTTTCTAATCATTACCCAGAAAACCACATAGTTTGGAATAGAGATATCTCCTACTTGTAGCCATTCATCACTAACTGGTAGCCTCTTCCTCATCATGCCAATAGGAACAGAGATTTTGCTTTCCTCTCCTTCAGAGCCATACTCCTCTGCTTCACTTTAGGAGTCACTTTCATCCGATTGAGGATCACTATCTTCACCTTCCTTAAGAAATCGGGGTCCTCCATCTCAAAGGGTCACATTCCTAATGTTTGTACACTCACTCATCTTGTGTCCAAAGCCTTTGCATTTGAAACATCTGAACCCTCTTGGATTAGAAAAAGTAGGATTATTACCTCCTTTTTTCATAGCCGTTAATAGTGGATTCCTTTCAAAGGTTCTTTCTTAAAGGGTTTCTTCTCATATGGATTCTTGACTTCTTTTTCTTTGTTCGACTTAGATGACAATTGAACTACTTATTTTCTCTTACTCCAATGTGTGGGAGAAGAATAGCTTCGATTTTTGAAATTCCTCTTCCCCTTATTATTTCTTTCTATTTCAACCGCTCCATCTGAGATTTCATCAAGAGTTTCAAGCATGAAAAGAATTACTTGAGAAGTGATGTCATAATTCAACCTGCTTCAAAATCTAGCAATAGTGTTGCAAGGGTATCATCAAGTCACACCTTATGTGCAATTTTGGAATTCACTATGATATACTTCAACCTTTCAGTTGCACTTCTTAAAGTTACATACCTTAGAATGCAAACCTTGTGTCACGACCCAATTTCTCGAATCATGATGGCACCTACTATACCACCAATAGGAAAACAAAACCCCGTAGTATGGAGCCAAAGTGGAGGACTACTATAATTAATACGGAAGAATATGAAAAGAAATAGCAAAGAATTACGGAATACACCCAAGACCCGACGTCAATGTCAAACAAACCACTAATATAGATCAACAAGGATGGAAAATATACAACATTCAAAGGTCTCCGAAATACAATGGAGATAATCAAAATGTAAAGCTGAAGAGAAATAGGATCAAGCTGCACACCAAACTCACCCTGAAACTCTGATCTGAGGAGAAATGAACGATCAGCGAGCTGAATCACGAACGAGGACCTGTACTCAAATCTGCACAAGTGCAAATGTAGTATGAGTACAAGCCACCGAAGCAACCTATACTCAGTAGGTTTCGAGGCCCACTAAGCTCACAACAAAACTAACTGTAGTAAATAGCGGAATAACAAGGAAAGTAGTCAAGGAAGCAAATAGGACATATTAGGAAACTAGCAGTTCAATACAAATCAATTCCACATAAACAGATACTGCTAGCTAATCATATAACAGGACCAACTAAACTGGATCAGAATAATTTGGTGTACTTCTAACAACATATGTGAAAGTATAACCAATAAATAGGAATCGAGGAAGATAAGGATCGAATGTGGTCGGTATATCGGTAACCTTAAGTGAATAATAATGGAATGAACAGAAGTAACAAGCACTAATTCCCACATAACACGAAGCAACACGTAGACAATAATAATAGATAAGCAGTTATAAC
>JBDJHY010284880.1:0-10154 GCA_039654485.1 Withania somnifera
AGTAGGCCTCTTAGGCCTCTCATGCACCAGTTAAGGCACATGCGCCTCTGGTCAGAGGTATAGGAGATGGGCATTCAGGTAGAGGTTCACAGACTGGCAAGGGTACTCAACAGGTAGGGAGAGGTTTAGGTTGTGCTATAGTTTAGCTTAATGATGGGTGAACACAGTATTATGCATTTTAAGGGAGGCTCGAGGTCAATTCTTTTGATGTCATAATCCCATATATCATCTTGACTTTTAATAGAACTACATCTATATTGTTTTATCCGGGATCTAAGCATTCTTGTCTTTCCATATACTTTGCTTTGAGTTTTGATATATTATCTGATGCTTTGGCTATACCTCTTTATATGTCTACTCTAGTGGGTGAGTCTTTAGTGGTGGATCAGGTGTGGTAATCCCATCTTTTTTTCTTGTTAGGGTAATAGACTTGGGTAGACATAATTTTTCTTGATTGTTATATTTTGACATTATTTTAGGAATGTATTGTATTTCCCTGTTCCGTGCTGTCTTAAATTTCCATGTTAAGAATGTTACTTTGTGGATGCCTAGTATTCCGAGCGTGGAAGGATATGTGTTGGTTATATCATTGCATAGTGATATCTTTCCTTCAGTATTGAAAATTGGTCAAGGAGGGGTGTTTATCTTACTTGGCCTTTTTATGGGATGTTCATTTTGATCACTTTCCTTAGAGTTGATCCCTATGGTTAGAGAATTTGTCGATGTGTTTTTGAATAACCTTCCTAGTGTTCCTCCTAAAAGAGATATAGATTTTGGAATTGATTTGGACTCGATTACTAAGACCATTTCTATCCCTCCCTACCATATGGCTTCTGCTGAATTAAAGGAGTTGAAGAATCAGTTACAGGTCTTGCTTAGCAAGGGTTTCATTCATCCTAGTATGTCACCGGGGGTGCACCGATCTTTTTTTGTGAAGAAAAGAGATGGTTCCATGCATATGTGTATTGATTAACAAAAGTTTAACAAATTGATCGTGAAGAACAATTATCCATACCTTGGACTAATGATTTATTCGACCAGCTTTAGGGTGATACCATCTTTTCTGAAATTGACTTGAGGTTCGATTATGACTGGTTGAGGATTAGGCCTTCTAATATTGCAAAAGACTCCTTCCAAACTAGATATGGCCACTATGAGTTCTTGGTGATATCTTTTGGGCTTACTAATTCCCCAATTGTGTCATGGAGTTGATGGAATGGTGTGTTTCTTCCATACCATAATTCCTTTGTCATTATCTTCATTGATGATATCTTGGCGTATTCCAAGATCGAGGCTAATCATGCTCGATATTTGAGGACTGTGGTCTAGAGGTTGTAAGATGATAAGTTATACACTAGGTTCTTAAAGTGTGAAATATAGTTGAGTTTTGTGGTATTTTTGGGAACCTGGTGTCCAAGAAAGGTAGTATGGTCAATCCAACCAAGATAGCGAATGTGCATGATTGGGTGAGACCTACTACATCGACTGAGATTTAGAGTTTTTTTAGTTTAGTTGGTTATAATAGGTGATTCATGAAGGGTTTTTCTTCTATTGTAACTCTGTTTACTAAGTTGACTCAGAAAAATGTGACTTTTTAGTGGTTGGTGAGTGTTAGGAGAGATTTCAAAAGCTCAAATCTTTATTGACTTTTACTCCTATTCTTACCTTTCTAGTGGAGGGTAAAGGCTTCACCATGTGTTGCGAGGTATCTAGAGTTTTCTTGGTTGGAGTTTTTATATAGGATGCTAAGGTTGTAGCTAAAGCTTCGAGGTAGTTGAAGGTACATGTGAAGAACTACCCTACTCATGATTTGGATTTTAGTTCTATTTGCATTGAATCATAGGAGTATTTAGTATATCTTTAGTCAGAAGGATCTTAATTTGAGGTAGCATCGTTTGTTAGAGTTACTAAAGAAATATGATATTACTATCATATATCACCCAGGCAAGGTCAACTGGTGGCATATGCCCTTAGCAGGAACTCCTTAAGTATGGGTAGTTTGTCTCTCATTTGGGTTGAGGAGATCCCTTTAGCTAGAGATGTTCAGAGTTTATCCAATAGTTTGGTTAGATTGTAGATTTCTAAGGATGTGGTGTCCTTTCTTGTATAAAGGCCTGCTCTTCATTGATAGGGAAGATTCGTATAAGCCACTTTAATAATGCTAGGTTGAGGATGATTCATAATAAAGTGTTTAGGGGTATGGCCAAGGCATCCATTTTTGATTCTTAGGGTGTTTTAAGGGGTTAGAGATCGTATGTATGTCCGTAATTATGGCGATTTGGTTAGATTGATACTGAAGAAGGCCCATAGTTCAAAGTATTCCATTCATCCAGGAGCGATGAAGATGTATCATGATCTGATCCAACATTACTAGTGGTATGGTTTGAGGAAGATGTCGACTTTGTTTCTAGGTTCTTTAATTGTCAGCAGGTGAAGTTTGAGCACTAGAGGCCAGGAGGTGTGTCTTAGAAGATTCCACACCTCGGTGGAAGTGGGAGCGCATAACTATGGGCTTTATTATTGGGTTGGCTAGTACACCGGATGGTTATAATTCTAGATGACTGTTTGTTGATAGATTGATTAAGCCTGCTCACATCATTTTGGTGAAACTGAAGTTTGATGCAAAAAATTTAGCTTAGATTTTTGCCATCCGGATGTTCGGTTGTATATGGTTCTTATATCTATTATATTTGATCGAGGTATTCAGTTCACTTTGCACGTTTGGAGTACTATACAGTGTGAGACGGGCAATCAGCTTGATATGAGCACATCTTTTCATCCTCAGACCGATGGCCAGTATAAGCTCACTATTTTGGTGTTAGAGGTTATGTTACATGCATGCATTATTGACTTTGGTGGTTGTTGGGACTGATTCCTATTGCTTAAGGAGTTTTCTTATAACAACTATTATTATTTGAGTATTCAGATAGCTCCTTTTGAGGTATTATATGGTAGGAGATGTAGATATCCAATTAGATGGTTTGAGACCTCTGATGAGAGATCGTCTAGTGACTATTGGTTGAAGGGACTTCTATAATGTAGCTAGTGGGGTATAGATTTATTGTAAAACTCCATTAAGAGATTTAGATTAATTCATACTCGACTGCTTAAGGCCCAAAACAAGTCGAAGAGTTATGCTGATAGGATGTTTAGACCTTTGGAGTTCATAGAGGGTGATAGAGTGTGGTTGAAGGTGTAGTCGTGAAGCGTGTGATGATATTTTTGAATAAAGGGAATGTTAGCCCTATTTTTATTGGTCTTTTTTAAAGATTCTAGAGCATAAAGGAGAGGTAGCTTACAAGTTAGCTTTTCCACCTGGTGTATCCATAATTCATTTGGTGTTTCTTGTTTCTATGCTTTAGAGGTATATGTCGGATGAGTCTCATATGCTTCAGTGGGATAATTTGAGTTTAGACCTATACTTGTCATTTAAGGAGTGAGCTAGTTGCCATTATGGATAGTTAGGTTAGGAGGCTTTAAACCAAATACATACCTTCAATAAAGGTGTAATAGAGGCATCGACCGATCAAGGAGGCTACTTAGGAGGTCGAGTCTGATATGTGTAGCCGGTACCTCAACTTTTTGACCATTCAGGTACTTCTTCTTTCTTATATTTGAGGATGAACATGGCTTTTAGTGGTGGATGTTGTAATGACCCCCAAAGTTATTTTTTCAATATCTACATATTTTGACCAACTTACCCTTCTCGTAGTTGCTTTATGCTAGAACTAAGATTGATTCCATGGTTGGTTCGAGAATGGATTGAGCTTTGAGTAAGTTTTTAGAAATTTTAAGTTTAAAAGCTTAACATGAAAAATAAGGAACTTTAGGGGTAATTTAAAGTTTGGAACCTCAAAGTAGAAATTCGTCAGTTCCATCAGCTCTAGAATATTGATGTTTGTCTATCAGGGCCATCGTTTTCTATTTTAGCTCTTTCATGGTGATTTTAAGTGATTTGACGGATAAGTTGAGTTTTAAGAGAATTTCAACTTTGGTCAGCATTCAAACTTAGAGTGCTCAGATTGAAAATTCGATGATTCCTTTTGATTTGGGAGGTGGTTTTAGCCTGGAATAGGGTCTTTTTTATTTTTTTGTAAGCCCCAGGTTGTTTTGGTGTTTTTAGTTAAAAATGGACCCTTAGCAAGTATGGGATATGGAGACCTTGTAGACTTGTTTTGATGGTTCCATTGTCTTTGGAATGTCAAAACTAGTATGGTTGCATATATGATTTTCTAGCATAGGATTCTAAACAAATACCGAGGGTCCATTCACAGAACTTTAGCCTTGTGTGTTTTGTTGTTTTTGCTGTTGCTGTTACAACTACTAGACCGTCTTCGTGATTATATAGTTGAGGCCCGCGATCGCGTGGGGGATGTCACGATTGTGAAGGGTATTGTCAGAGTAGATTGCAGTCGCATGGTTCAGGTCCAAAATCATGGAGGGATAATTTATGGGTCATTTCCATCGCAAGGTGGGAAATATTATCGTGATAAAGGTACTGTTCACTAGGCATGTTTTAAATAATTTATTTCATGAAATCTTCCGATTTTTCATGTAAAGCTCAACTCAAAACCCCATTTTGACAATGTTTCAATAAGGATTTTTAACCCAAAAATGGTGGTTTTATACACAAACTCAAAAATTAATAAACTATGATTTTCCACCATGATATGGAACGAATTTTAAATAAGACTTAATATTTAGCTTTCCCAAGTGATGGTTAGCATATTTTCATGATAAATTTTGGGTTTTGACCTCGTTGGATCGGGGTGAGTTTTTGAATAAACTTTGAATAATTGAGTTTTAGGTATTTATTATTATTAATTATCTTGTATTCCTTGTGTTGGAAACTAGATTGTTCATGGTTGAAGGCATTCAAAAAGAGAAAACTCCCGATTTACTTGGTTTTTCAAAATCTAAGGCAAATTGAGGTTTACTTGGTCTTTTTATAATGTGACATTGCTTTCTAGTTGATTGAAATTTAGGAGAAATGGGTACTTCTTTGGGATGATAATATCAAGCATGTTGGACATAAAATGAATAGGTTTGTAGTAGTATGGGTTCATGATGATATTGTTGAACTATACACTTGATTTGGATTATGAGTTGCTTTGATTTAACTTATGTAATAGAAAACTGTATTGTTAGGGTTTAATTATATAGTTGTTATTTAAATGGCCTTGATGATTTATTGATATCCTTATAATAGAAAATGTGTTGCCAGTTGAGGCTAATTGTAAATAAAAATGATATTCTTGATAGTGATTGCCTTAGAGAGGCCGATATTATTGATTTGAGATTTGATATCATTATATTCCCATGATTTGTAGATGATGATTGCTCACTTTATAATTTTTGAATATGTGACTTGAATTATGTCTTTTGAGATATGGGAAATGACTTGATAGACAGTCTGAGGTTCGTATCCAGATGTCTGATTTGGGTAGAGAACTCGAGTTTCTTATCTTGATGCCTGAGTTATAGAATAGGGAGTCCAAGGTTCGGTTTTAGATGTCTGAGATATTGATTAGACAATCCGAGGCCCATGCTAGAGGTCATGAAATGTGTAGTACATGGACCTTGTGAGTCCCCAATGTGTCCTGGACGAGACATAAATAAATGCCAGCAGGTGTGTATAGGAGACATATATACATTGAGCCATTTGCATTATGCATTATTTTCATTTAATACATGGACTTGACTAGTTATCCATTTTGATTGATTCTTTGAGATTGCTTGATGGAGTTGAGTATTAGGGATTATTCACTAATTGTTGATGACTTGTGATTATATGGTTTCTAAATGATTTCACGAAATCTTACTTTATAGTTGTTGTCATAATTTGAGCATATTACTTGTATTTCATAATTAAGGGCATTGAGTATTCACTTTGATTCGTATATTATGGTTTTATACTTTTGACTGGGCTGCTGTGCATATATAAACTATTGCAGGTTATAGTATCGAAGGATCAATTGGGTGTCGGGGGATTTCCATTTTTTTTGTTATAACTAGACCAATCAAGGACGCTACTAAGTATCGTTGTTTTGTACCCACCCCTTGCTTTTCTGCACTTTTGTGAAGGTGTTTAGCCCCAAAATTCATGATCTTCTTTCGTTCATCAATCCAGGAGCACTTAGAGATTGTCCGAGGTAGCTTCCGTTGCTTTTGTAGTGTTGAGGGGTTCCTTATGTTTTAGTTTATTGTGTATTTAATTTCTAAGGACCATTATGAGACTATTGTTCTTTTCCTTGGTATACAATATTTTAGAGGCTTTGTACATTGGCTACCGGTTCTTAGGGATGGTTTTTATATTCACTGATTTGCACTTATTTAATTTGTTTATAACTTTATCATGACTTCTGTTTCTGCATTTACTAGGTTTTCGCTAGTTATATCATGAGTTAGGATGACCTATCGAGATTGGAAGATATGTTCCATCAAGTCTAAATTTCATATCGTGACACGTATGCTTCTAGAAAACTTAAGACTAATGAGAAGAATTATCATATTCATGATCTTGAGTTAGTAGTTGTGGTTTTTTCTTTGATGTTGTGGAGGCACTACTTGTATGGGGTGCATGCTGATGTCTTCACAGATCATAAAAGGAGTCAGCATGTGTTTGATTAGAAAGATATAAAACTTCATCGGAGAAGATGGATAAAGTTGTTGAAGGATTACGACATGACAATAATGTATCACCAAGGCAAGGCCAATGTGGTTGGTGATGCCTTTAGTAGGTTGTCCCTAAAGAGTTTGTCTCATGGTGATGAAAATAAGAGATAATTAGCTAGAGAGGTGCATAGGCTTGCATATATTGATATTAGATTAGTGGGTGTAGAAAATGGTAGTATGCTTGTTGAGAATGCTTCTTAATCATCTCTAGTGGTTGAGGTGAATAGTAAGCAAGCTAGTGATCTGATGTTAGTTAAGATGAAGGGTTCCATCAAAAATCAAAAAGTACAAGAATTCTCTCAAGGGGAGATGGTGTCCTCCCTTAATAGGGCCATCTTTGTGTTCCGGCAGTTGATGGGTTGAGAGATATGATCATGTACGAGGTTCATAGTTCTAGGTATTCTGTTAATCTTAGAACTATGAAGATGTAGAGATATTCAAAGAAAGTATACAAGTGGAGTGGCATGAAGAGGGACATAGCTGGGTTTGCATCTAAGTGTCCAAATTGTTAATAAGTGAGGGTGGAGAACCAAATGCCATTAGGTGAGATGCAGTAGTTTGAGATTCTGACATGGAAGTGGGAGGTGAAAAATATGGACTTTGGCACTGATTTACCACTAGCCCAGAAATGTGATTCCATATGGGTTATAATAGAATGAAAGATTAAGTCTACTCACTTCCTACCTATTCACACTAGTTATTCAGTCAAACAGTATGGAAGGATCTATTTGCAGCAGATCATCAGGATGCATCGGGTACCACTGACTATTATCTCAATCGGGGTATACAATTTATTTCTCACATTTGTAGATTATTTTAGAGAGTTTGGGATTGCAGGTTCACCTGAGTACGACGTTCCATCAAATGACAGATGGCCAAGCTGAGAGGACCATTCATATATTGGAGGATATGCTGAAGGTGTGTGCAATCGATTTCAAAGGCAGTTGGATTGGCAACTTTCCTTTGATTGAGTTTGCATATACAAACAACTACCACTCTAGAATCCAAATGGCCTTTTTGAGCTTTGTATAATAGGAGGTGTAGGTATATGATTGGTTGGTTTGAGGCAGGTGAGGCAGCTATAGTTGGGCCAGAGCATGTTTACAAAGTTACGCAGAAAGTCCAGATCATTTGTGAGAGAGTAAAGGAAACTAAAACCATATAGAACTCCTGTGTATATGTAAGAAGGAGAGATTTGAATTTTGAGGTAGATGATTGGGCATTCCTGAAAATTCACCTATAAAGGGTGTCATGATATTTGGGAAGAAAGGAAATTTGTACCCTTATTCGATTTTGAGGAGAGTAGGAAATGTACACTATAAGTTTGATCTTCCGACAGAGTTAGCAGTATTCCAAAATATTTTTCATGTTTCCTTGCTCAGAAAGTGCTTAAGTGATCCATCATTGGTTATGCCAGTTTGCAGTGCTAGCACTGACGATAACTTGACTTATTAGAAGATTATCATTTAGATACTAGATAGGCAAGTTCATAATTTAAGAAATAAAGAAGTAGCATCAGTCAATGTTCTATGGTAGAACCAATTAGTTGAGGGATCTACTTGGGAGGCAAAGGAAGATATGATGCATAGATACCCTCACTTGTTTCCTTCTAGATCCACCTTAGTTTGAGGTAATATCCTCTCTATTTAGCTTTTCCCTTGTCTGTTCGTGAACTTGTAGCATGTAATATGTAGCCGTAGCATTGTACAGGTCCCTATATGAATACTTGTACATTATTTGATAAGTTCTTGGTAAGTTATGGTTGGTTGTAGTAACATGCCTGTCTGACAGCTGAGTTAGTAGGTAAACCATGTTTTTTTTGGTTGATACGAGGTTATGGGTAGGTTCTGTAGACATTCTGTCAGTTTCCTAGCCCTTTTCCCCTATTTTGTGGCTAAAATATTCATTCGAGGACAAAACATCACAAGGAGGAGATATTGTAACACCTTGAAATTTATACAAGAGGTTGTGGTCTAAACAAACCAAGTTTGTGAAATTTCACAAGAATCTGACACTGTTCCCCTTTCATGGACCAGTTCACTATTTGTAGAAGGTCTCCATGAATCAAGGAATGTCTTATCGAAGTTGTCTAGTGATCTTAGAATTTTTTCTCCAGTCCTATGGGTGGTTCGATAGATCGTGGAAGGGTACAATGGTCCATTGTTCCAACCGTGAAACCCATCCAACTTTTCAAAAAATTGGCTAAGTATAGACCCATCCCATGGTCTATAAAATAGGTTGACAGATCGTGGAGGATGCCGTTGAGTTGATCCAGTAAGCCTAGATTGGGGGCATGGTTCGATAGCTTGATTGACATACCATCAATCAAGTTGACAAAACTTCAATCCGACCGTGGGAAGTGCCCAATACTTATTTTAATCCAATTTTTCCAACGGTGTTTAAGACAATTCCCATTTACTAATTGGTAAATGGCATGTCATTTTTTCTTCACTTTAGGGTAAATATAATTACAAAACCCTATTTATTTTATTCATTAATTCATAATCAAGATCAATGAGCACTTTCTCTAAGTTTTTTTCTCTCAAGAAGTAAACCTAGGGTTTTAAACAATGGATCATTGTGTAATACTTTTTTTAGCAATTCCTCCATGGATTTCTTTTCTATTTAGGTATGTTGGTCATGAACAAGGTTCTCCTTTTAGCCTTGTACCCAACTACCCAGTATTTTAGTTCATTGTTATGACTTAGTTGTTCTAGGGTGAATCCCCATAATTTTTTTTAATGTTGAAAGTTTATTATATACTCTTGATCATAAATCATCTTAAATTATGTGTTCATGATAGAATCCCATATATTGTTAATAATTGAGAATCATGGTCTAGTTCATGAGTTCATGTCCCTTATATGGAGTCTGTAGAATTTTTGTTTTCATGTTTTGGGTAAAATCACTATAGTTAAAGGCCAAGTTGCATGGTCAATGTAGGGATAGAATCATGGTTCATGGTCATAATCAGCTTTATGAATTATAAACTAAGGATTTTGTCTTTTAGAGTCTAAGTTTAGTTATGAGTTAGTTTAACTAAAAGAAAGTTAAAATACGAGAATGGGACAGTAATATGAAAAAGACAGTAAGTTCATGAGTTCGTGGACCCTTATATGGTCAAAACATATAGTATAAGTTCATGGTCAGTTTTGTGAGTCATATTAACACTGAGTGGATTTAAGAAACTTAGTCCTTATCCCATGCCATGTATCTCCAAATGTAGGAAGTTCATGGACCAAGGCACTTGTATTTAACAACTTATTTAATCCATTAGGAGATAGTTCATGGCCCTTACTCCGGTAGGTTTGGGATGCCATAAGCATAGGGACCTCATAGCCTTATGATGAGGAATGTAGGTTATAGAACCTCCATGGCTAGTTAAGTATCAATGAGTCAGTATGGTCATAAAAAGGTCATAAAGAAGAGTTAAGTATAAAAAGAAGACTTATTATTGTCTTATCACATATATTTGCTTG
>JBDJHY010284891.1:0-10154 GCA_039654485.1 Withania somnifera
TTCAGACGTGTGCTCTGATCTAAGAAAATAAAACTAAGCATGGAGTCAGCTATACAGGAGGAGGGTCACCATTCGGGCCAAAAATATGCTATACAGAGACTAGGAGGAGAAAATAGAGGACGTCGAGGCGAGTCCGAAGACGTCTTCGCCTCATTGGGCTTTCCGGGGTACTGGTTTGGGTTATCGGGCTGTCGGGCTACCTTGTAGGGGTGCCAGGCTGGGGTGCTCAGGTGATGGGATGGAGTGCCTAGCAGCCTACTAGTCGGGGTACCGATTAGGCTACCCGGGTGCCGAGTAGGCTTGCCGAAATGCCGAGATAGAGGAAAAAATCTGCAGCTTTGCTGTAGATTTTCCAACTGAGTTTTAGAACTGAAACGGAGTCCAAATTTAATAAACCTTATATGTTTTTTGAGTGGAAAACATATTTAAGACTCAATGGAATAAATAAAAAAGGCATAGGATATCATTTACTCCAAATAACACAAGATTACACTAGAAACCAAAAGGGCCTAAAGGCGCATTTCTCCGCCAACATCTCGAATTCACAACGACACGCAATAAAATTAAACCAACATCTCCACTAGCCCAAAATTACTATTTCAGAGCTGATAGAAGCATTGGAATTCTGTTCCGACACTCTGAACACCAAAATACCACTCAATATCCAAACTAGGCCTTAAACTTAACTAAAATCCACAAATAAACACAAATTGCAAATAAAAACTCTGAAACACGAACTTAAGGGAAATCTTAACTTTGTTTGGCATCCCGGAGCTAGAGGAACTTTTGAAATTTAATTCTGAACTCATCTTGAAGAAAAGTTGACTTTAGTCAACAAGTACTTAGTTTTAGGCTCCAAAACAGGCAATTTGAGATATTTCTCAACTGAGCCGCCAGGATCCAAACTACCGGTCCCAGCAAGTCATAAATGACTTGGGACATCTACTGAAATACTTTAGAATGTAAATCATGACGTCTTTATCATAAATGACGGTGAGGGTCATTAGAACATCCACTACTAAAAGGACTTTCATCCCTGAAATTCAAGTAAAAACATAAAATAAATAGGAAGAGAAAGTACTTGATGTCTCAAGCAGCTATGGGTACTGCTTCTTCATCTCACTCTCGATCTCCCAAGTAGCTTCCTCGGCCGGACGGTGTTTCCACTGTACCCTAACTACTAGAATCTTCCTGAACCTCAACTTTCTAACATCCTTACCCAAAATTGGACTTGAGTGTGTCTTGATATATAATGGTAAGATGGTTGCTTACAACTCCAGACATCTCAAAGTTCAGGAGAAGATTTGCCCGAGTCATGAATTTGAGCTGATAGTTGTTGTTTTTTCCTTAAAGATTTGGAGGCATTACTTGTATAGTGTACATGTGGGTTTCTCCACTAATCCTAAAAGTCTATAATGTGTGTTCAGCTAGAAAAATTTGAATCTTCATCAAATAATATGGTTAGAGCTACTCAAGTACTATGACATAAGTATGATGTATCACCCGTGAAAGGCCAATATAGTAGCTAATGCCCCAGCAGATTGTCTATGGGTAATGTGACATATGTTGATAAAGATAGGAAGGAATTAGATAGAGAGTGCACAAGATTGAAACTTGGGGGTCAGACGAGATATGTTAGTTTAGAGTGCTTCAAAATCATCCCTCAGAAATTTGGAATTGGGTAATTTAAGAATAAATTCCTCAGAAAAGTGCGCTAAATTAAATCTGTTTATTCTAAATAATTATTTTGTCCCATTTTAAATAAAAATAAAAGATATAACTTTAGCATCTTCCTAAATTATTATGGGATAGTCTTTTGAAATAACATAATCTCGTACCTTATTACTTTGCAAAAGTTATAAGATATTAATATTTTTTCATAGTTTTGGTATTATTTAAAATATTATAAATATTTTGTAATAAGTTTATACAATACTCGAATATTTAAAAGCAGGAGTAATAAATAATATTTAATTAAAGATTTCATCATAATTATGTATTTTTAAGTGCAATTATATTATCTCCACCACCTCCCCCTAATCATTAAGTATACATATATATCCCTTAGCCTAATAATTTAAGTTAGAAATTACTTAGTTGGTATATACTTTTTCTATATATATGTTGGTACCGTGACTAAGAAATTACAAAAAAATTCTTTAAATTCCCCAACAACCGAGCAAAAAATCAACATAAGTAGAGCATTTTAATTATAGTTTTGATCCGTGTGACTGGTTTGTGGTGGTTCTATGATCGGGTATTCAAGCGCAGTTTTCAAGGTTTTCATCGGAATTCAGGTGGGTTACAACCTACTCTTTTTAAATTGGCTATTTAATAATGCATATGTTTGGTAAATTTCGAGCTTGGGACTGGGTTACTAGTTTGAAGCCCCTATTATTATTACTTTGGCCTACGACCTATCTTGCTAGCCTTCTTTCCTGTATTTATATTCCTAGGGCTACGTGGCCCTTCCTGCGTGGTTTCATATTGTCTCTAGAATGTAGTGAGGTCCGAGAGTGGATTACACTAGTGGTTAGAGCTTATCAGTTATCCCCTGGATTATTGGATTGGTGCTTAGAGCTAATTTAGATAGATTGTTTTTTCTGTATTTCGTGTGCACGCATTGGTATTTTAATAGGTAACTTGGCTTTGACAGTATAATAATCAAAAACTAGTTTTTTTATATCTACATTATATGTTTCTACGACTGCACTACAGTATGGAGCTATTTTCTCACACCGTTTGATCTATTTGCTCATTGTCACTCTGATTTCTGGGTATTGCCTACATTGCAACACTTCTTCCGATGTGACCCTAATGTAATAAGCAGTCTTATCCCACATACTGTCCGCATCCTCTCTACTCTTCACGCTCCTAACTCCAGTAATTTTTCCCCTATATGTAGGGCACTGGCCATTGTCAAGCTTCCTCATCTGATCCTAGGTCGATCATCCACAACCCTCTTCTTACTTATCATTTTTATCTCCAAATCCATCACCAAAAGCTTATGTTGAGTTGAGAGGTTCTCCTTCGAAAAAACCTTACAATCTCTACAAATCTTTTTACCCCCTTTCCTAAGGAGAAGAAAGTCTATCTGAGTCTTGGCAACCAAGATACGAAAGGTAAACAAATGCTCCTCCTTCTTAGAAAAGCTCGAATTCGCAATCATTAACCCAAAGGCTTTAGAAAACTCCAAAAGCAACACTTTTCCTTCATTTCTAACCCCAAATCCAAAGCCTCCATGCACCTTGACATAACCCCTGGAAGATGACTCAATGTACCCATTGAAGTCCCCTCCTATGAAAAGCTTTTCAATAGTGGACACACATCTCACCATCTCTTACAAACCCTTCCAAAAGCTCTTCTTTTCCTCCTCGTCACAGTCTACATACGGGGGACGTATGCACTAATAACATTCCAAGTAGACCCTCCAACTACCAACTTAATTAACATCAACCTATCCTTAACCCTCCTAACTTCTACCACCCGCTTTCTAAACTCTTCATCTACTAAAATCCCTATCCCATTCCTATTCCTCACACCTCCTGAATACCATAACTTATACCCATCTACATCACGCACATTAGAACCTACCCACTTGGTTTCCTGGACACAAGCTAAGTTAATCCTTCTCTTCCTAAGAATCTTCACAAGTTCTATGAACTTACCTTGTAAAGTACCTATATTCCAAGACCCCACTCTTTACCTAGAGGTTTTCTTACCCCACCCACCCCTTTTATCCCTCGCCCCAACCCCGATCTCGCTTTCAATCTCAACCCTACAATCCCATCTGACCGAAGACATGAGCCTATTCTATCATCATCAACCAAAGCCACTAAAAAAAAAAGAAGCTCAAGAACTATAAATTTCAAACAAGAAACACATAGAAATAGCAAACATGGGGCAGATTTAACAAAAACTAGTAAACAAAGACCGGATTTGAACTAGAGACAGAAGACAATAAATGGTAAAATTTGATTGTCAATCGGAAAGACAATGAATAATCTGAACTATACACTGCAACAATAGTCAGGCTTACTAAAGACTTACTAAATACACAAAGACTAAAAGAACTAAAGATGCAGTACAAGACCTAAATAGACAGAATAAGAACTAGATAAACCAAGGTCAGATAAAAAAAAATTGTGTAAAAAATTAGTCATGAAAATTGAGTCAAAAATTAAAAACATATAATACAGTCATTGTTCATGTGAAAAGATATTCTTTTAGCCATGAAAATTGTTTCATGATTTATAAATATTTTACAACAGATAAATGGAATGAAAGTAATTGCAAGTTTCCATTTCTTATATGTAAATAAGCTGAAGTTAAATGAAACAAATTAAAACTTTTTCAAAGATGCATGCACACTTGATCCTTTTAATCTTTAAATGCCTCCCTTTCTGCATGTTCAAACAAATTATGCTTTGTCAATGAGTCAGATATCAATATACAAACGATATTAAAGTGTATTAATTATATTGAAACATGATTGTGCTTGTTTGGACATATTAAAATAAGTTTTGCTTCTGTAACAAATGTACGCAAGATCTTCAAGTATTTAAAATTGAGACTAAATTAAAGGATAATTATAACAGCTATGTGATACAATAAAATTAAAAAATAATAAAGTTAGCAAGAAATTAATATTGGAATTCCCTTGCTTTAAAGAGTTGCTTGATAACTAACATTTATTATTGAAATTTCTATTTTAATGTTTACAGTAAATCTCAAGCATAAATGGATCATTATACTGAAGTTCTTCAGTTATGGATTAAATTATCCCTAAATTTGTAGAAAATATAATAATGATTCCATTGCACATGATTTTGCGATGAAATTATATAGGACAGCCATTTTGTTCTATTTTTTATTTTGAAATCGGCCAAATTGATTAGCCCAGGCATAAATTATTATTACTCTGCTCTCTGAAAAATAAATTTGTCATAAGGGTACACAAATACATTCAAACATTACCATTACTATTAAAAAAAATGATATTTTGTGTTATAATGAAGATGAGACAAGTTTTTTAAACATTTCATAATTACATGAATTTCAAATGTAGGCATTATAAAATTTAATACTTTATTTTTTTTATGATAAAATATCAAGTATATAATATTTAAATAGATATATAAATTAATCTAAACATTTTCGTCTTAAAATTATTATTTTTTTTAAAATATTGTATGCAATTTGAATTGCATTTAGTAACCATTCTAATTTTAATTTTTGAACTCGAATTGTAAATATCAATTAACCAATCTTAATTCAAAATTAAAAATTACTGTGGTACTTAATGTTTTTAATAATTTTAAAATATAAAAGAATAGAAATATATAATTTTTAATAAATGAAATATTTTTTAATTTCATAATTTACTCTTGCCATTCCAAAATTCTAAACTACAAAAACTAGAAAAAGTTAAAAGTAACTTCAAAAATTAAATTTCTTTTAAAATAAATAATAACTAATTGTTACCTAACTTTAACTACTTTGCCTTAAAAATAGCACACGTCTTAATTCCATGTTGTTACTTGGCATCATATATATATATTATGATAATTATAATAAGTTTAGAATTTTAAAAAAAAATTCATAATCGTGTTTAGGATTTCGTGGGGGAAATGGGACGTGGGAACTGGGAAGTTAAAATACATGTTAGTAATATTTTTTCCAATTTAAATAGAAGTAATTACTGCAAGGATAAGTTATTTATTTTCTTTTCTATTGTAATTTTTTCATCATCTTTTAGAATTACAATCAGTTCTTTTAAAATAATTAACCATACCTATGAGTTAAAAAAATATTAGAATGTGAATTAAAAGAAACTATCCAAATATAAAAAAAATGATTCATCAGTATTAAATATTTAAATAACTAAAAGAATCTGTATAAAATATATTATAAAAAATTAACTATTTCAAAAAAAAATCCAATTTTTAAAAGTTTGAAAATTATAAGGTAACTTGACTAATTTGTCCTAAATACATACAAATGATATGATCATAGCATGTCACTTGGCATAATCCAAAGCAAGACTTTCTTTCTTTTATTATATTTTTTTAATTTAAAATTATTAATTTCTAAGTAGAGTTCATGTTAAAGTGATTGAAAATTGATCAAACCCAATTATTTAGACTTGAAATCTCTCTTTTGATGTTGCAAATTTTGAAGGAAAAATCACTTTGAAGTTGTAAAATTTGAGGTGCTCGTTTCAAAAATTGCAAAAACTCATATTTAAACCAGTTATTGCCAATAAATTGGCCATATCGGTCACAGCAGATAAATCAGATAATACTGCTGATTTGTCGGACATGGCTGATGAATCGAACAAAAGTGTCAATTTATCGGACATAACTGATAATCGATCATTTTGCTGATAAATCGGACAACTTTCAACCAACAATTTTTCTCGAATCTAACCTTCGAGATTCTTTTGGAATTCAGTGCACACAAATCATATATGCAAGTATATTAAATTCAACGCATCGACTCAACAGAACCATCAAAACACGAATCTGAGGTCTTCTTGACCCGATTCCCTTTAAGGGTCCATTTTTAACTAAAAATACCAAAATGATAAAAATTTTCTTGGGACCTATGAAAAATAAAAGAGATCTCATTCTAGACCAAAATCATCTCCCAAATCTAATGAAATCATCGAATTTTGAATCTGAGCACTCTAACTCCTAATGTATACCAAAGTCGATCATTTCTCTAAAATTTCAACTTTATCCCATCAAAACACTCAAAACCAACACGAATAGGCCAAAACATAAAATAAAGGTCTTCCTAGAACAAAATTCATATTGCAGAGTTAATGAAACTGAAGGATTTTTTTACTTGAGGTCCCGAACTCCAAATGACCTCCAAAGTTCCATACTTCCCAATTTAAGGCTCAAAACTGAGGTTTTGTCTAAAACTTTCACAAACTCCTTTCCGTTCCTGAACTATCCATGAAATCAAACTTAATTTAGCATAATACAACTACAAAAAGGACAAAATGGTCAACATACGCAAAAAATGGGAAAATGACCTGGAGGGTCATTACAACATCAACTACTAAAACCTATGTTCATCCTCGAATATAAGAAAGAAGAAGTACATAAAAAGTAAAAAATCTGAGGGTACTGGCTATGCATATCAGACTCAATCTCCCGAGTAGTCTCTTCAGTTGGTTGGTGCCTTTCACTGCACCTTTAATGAAGGTATCTCTTTGGTACAAAGACTCCGAACCCATTTATCCAAATGGAAACATAATCCTCCTCAAATGAAAAATTCAAAGGATCCAACAGTAGCATATAAGACTCGTCGGGCATATACTCCTAAGTATAAAAACATAAATTACTGGATGAATTGCAGACAAATCAAGTGACTAAGCTAACTTGTAAGCCACCTCTCCCTTCTGCTTCGAAATCTCAAAAGGGCCAATGAAACAAGGGCTAAGTTTACCTTTCTTCCCAAATCGCATCATACCCTTCATGGGTGATACCTTCAACCACACTAGATCAACTTCCATGAACTCCAAATCTCTAGCTCTCCTATTCGCATAATTTTTCTGCCTACTCTGAGCCATAAGTAGTCGAGTTTGAATTAGTCGAACTCTCTCCAGAAAGTCTCATAACAAATATGTACCCCACGGTCTCTCCTTAGAAGTCTCAAACCAGCCAATCAGAGATCTACATCTTCAATCATACAACGCCTCAAAAGGAGACATTTGAGTACTCGAATGATAACTATTGTTATAAAAAAATTCTGCAAACAGTAGGAATCGGTCCCAATGACCACTAAATTCAATAATACATGCTTGCAACATATCCTCTACCACCTAACTAGTGCGTTCAGATTGGCCATTGGTCTGAGGATGAAAATATGTGTTCATAATGGATATAGGGGCCCCATGCAACCGCACAATATGGATGATATAAATATGAGATAACCCCTGAGCCCTATACTTCACCTTAACCAGAATAAAATAAGTAGAATTAGTCAATCGATGGACAATCATCCAAATGGATTCAAAACCACCCAAAGTGCTAGGCAACCCAACAATGAATTCCATAGCTATGCTCTTCTACTTCCACTCGAGAATGGGCATCCTTTAGTATACCCTCGACCTCTAGTGCTCAAACTTTACTTGTTGATAGTTCAAGAATCTGCCAACAAAGTCTGTAATATCTTTCTTCATGTCGAACCACCAATAATAATGACTTAGATCATGATACATCTTTGTTTTCCCTAGATGAATGGAATACCTTAAATTGTGGGCTTATTCCAATATCAATCTAACCAAATCACGGGTATCATCAATATCCTTCAATCTAGCATTATCAAACTTTATCGAATGAATCTGCTCTATCAATGAACAACGGGCATCCAAACATGCAAGAACCCTACCATCCTTAGAGATTTGCAACCTAATTAAGTTGTTGGCTAGACTCTAAACGTATGTATCCAAAAACCGCTCCTCGGCCCAAATAGATTTAACCTATTCATACTCAAGGACTTCCTGCTAAGAGCATCCGCCACCACATTATACTTGCTCTGATGATACAAGATATTAATGTAATAGTCCTTTAGCAACTCTAACTAACAATATTGTCTCAAATTAAGCTCCTTCTTGCTGAAGACATACTGAAGGCTCTTGTGATTGGTAAAGACCTTGCAATGAAACCCATAAAGATAATGTATACCACAACTTCAATACAAACACTAATGTAGCTAACACCAAATCATAAGTAGGGTAGTTCTTCTCATGCACCTTCAATTGCCTCAAAGCATAGGCCACGATCTTACCATTATGCATCAACACTTTACCCAAGCCAACTGTGGAAGCATCATAATACATAGTGAGGCCTTTACCCTCTACGAGGAAAGTTAGAATAGAAGCAGAAGTCAATAAATACTTGAGCTTTTGAAAGCTCTCCTCATACTCATTTGACCACTGAAAAGTCACATTTCTTTGTGTCAATCAAGTCAATGGAGTTCCAATAGAAGATAAACCTTACAGGAACCTCTTGTGATACCCTGCTAAACCAATAAAACCTTAAATCTCAGTAAGCAAAGTAGGCCTCACCCAGAAGCACACAGCCACAATTTTGGTTGGATTAACCTTAAATGTAATAAACCTTTGGGTCATTTTTTGTTTTTATATATATTTTGACTGTTTTCCCTTCTCGTAGTTGCATTATGATAACCTAACACTAGTTTTGAGGTTGGTTTAAAATGGATTAGATTTTGAGCAAGTTTTGAAGAATTTTAGGTTTCGAAGATTTAAAGGGTGAAATGAAGAACTCCAGGGCTCATTTGGAGTTCAAAACCTCGAATTAGAAATCTGTCAGTTCCATCAACTCTGAAATGTTAGTTCTGGTCTAGAAGTACCTTTATTTTCTATTTTGTCCCATCTGTGGTAACTTTGGGTAATTTGATGGGATAAAGTTGAAGTTTGGAATAGATGGTTGACTTTTGTTAACATTTGTATTTAGAGTGCTCGAATTTGAAATCTGATGATTCCATTTGATTTAGGGTGGGTTTTATATACAGAATAAGGTCTCTTTTATTTTTTATATATCCTGAGGACATTTTGGTACTTTTTTGTTAAAAATGGATCCTTAATGAACATTGGGTCAAACACACCCGTAGTTCGTGTTTTAATGGTTCCGCTGATTCTGAAATATCAAATTTAATATAGTTGTATATATGATTTGTATGGGGTTTTGAATGAATCCCGCTGGTCCATTCGAAGGTTTTGAATTCCTATATATTTTTGTTGTTGTTTTTGCTTTGCTTACTATCCAGGCCTCCTTCGTTCACAAAGGGATACTAGGTCACAGATGTCTATAAAATAATTCATCATGATCGTTGTGCCCTTTCTGTGATTGCAACTTAAGGAAAATGTGGTCATTGCGTTCTTGACCAAGAGGCCCGTTCGCGATTACTAAGGGGGTCTGGGATGGTTCACTTGCCCTCCGTGATCGTGGTAAAGGAACTGTTAACTGGCATATTTTAAATCAACCTTTCACAAATTCTTCTCCATGTTCACAATATATGATCCCAAAACCCCTATTTAGCTAAGGTTGACTCAGAATTTCGAAGATATCAATTGGGTAAGATTTCTAAACCATTTTTCATCAATCCGCACCCTTTTT
>JBDJHY010284922.1:0-10153 GCA_039654485.1 Withania somnifera
CTCCACTTCGGCTACAGACTACAGGGTTTGGTTCTCCTACTGGGTGGATAGTAGGTGCCATCATGACTCCGAGAAGTCTGGCCGTGACACTCCTGTGGCTTGCTTTCCCGCTTTCTCTATATCCTCCAAGTCCTCAATAACCCTGTAAATATGCTAATCACTTAGTTAGTGGTGCTTTCACATAACTACCAAAACATCCACACAATCATGCAATTATCCTCAAAACAAAGACAATTTATAGGAATTAGATAGCTCTATGGCAGGTACAACTTCCTAAGATTATGCAACACTGGCTTAAAGCTTCGAACACACTCGAAAATGCCCAAAACTATAAAATTACTCATCTAGTTATCAAAACATGAATAACGACAACCATATTTCAAAGTGAAATTTGGTATGGATAACGACCTAGAATTTTTCCCGTAGGCTCTACAGTTCGAAAAAGATGATCTAAAAGTAACGTAGTGAAGGTCTAAACTCAACCAATGCATGGTTCTGAAATGAGCTCAATTAGACCATCAGAAGGTCCTCAATTAGAAACACAAAAATAATGAAAAAGTGCAAGACATTCCATCACTATAATAGAGAGAAAGAAGAAGAAACCAACCTTTAAATATGATAAAACGAACACAAATACACTCCCTAAACATGCACTATCTCACCAACAATTTCCTATGAATTTAGCACCAAACTGATTAGGTATTAAGAGAGAAAAACTTAAAATTTGAGTTGTAGTTCATCTTCCAACTACTGGAATTGATATTTATAGGCACTAGATGCCTTCATCGCGGTCAAATGCCTCAAATTCACGACCTGCTACGTCCCAACTCATTGCGATCATGACAACATGCGCCACTATCTCAATGAACCATTTCCTAGAATCATGCGATCGCAGCAAAGAACAACACAGTCATGCAGAATAGGAAAACAACTCTACGTGATACTAACCTAAACCCATGTGATCGCGATTAAGGTATTGTGCCTACAATTTGACAGTAACACAATTGTTTTCCTGCAATTCTAAAAGATCAAACAATGGTCAGAATAGAATGGGGAATGAATTTTTGAAAACCAAATATACACATGTCATGGAAAGAAAATTCAAGACCTAAAAATATTGATGAAACGACCGTCGGAGGTCGTTTGAGAAAAAAGATCCCCAAACAAAAATCAACCAAAAAAGACAAATTTTTAGCTTTTTCCACCAACACACCTAAAATGAGACCGAACACATCTTGAAGTGAACTAATAACTGAACTATACCAAGAATAAACATCCTAGAGCTGATGGAAGCATCAGAATTCCAATCACCAAAAGCTCTCCTATGCTCCAAAAGGAACATTGACTGAATTGAATTTCAATAAAAAACTCAAAATAAAAATAAAAACCCTAGGTCACGAACTTACGTTCCAACTAAACCGAAGTCAGCACTTTGGAGCTAAAGGAACTATTGGCATTTTATTTCGAGCGCGTTTACTAAGAATTCACTCTTAAGTTCCACCATTTCAAGGTTAAGCCTTCAAAACAAGGAAACTGAGATAATATGCTATAGAACCTTTTGGGAATCTCTAACGACGAATGAAATTGAAAGTTAAGTAAATGAACAAACGAGTCATTACAACATCCACAAATTAATAGGACTTTATTCCTTGAAAGTCAAGGAAATAGTAGTACTTAAAGGCTCGAACCAATGTAGATACTTGGCGTGAATATCACGGTCTATCTCCTAGGTAGCATCCTCAACTGGTCGAGGCGTCCCATGAACCATCACTACAGGAATATATTTAGATTTGAACTGCCTCATATCCTTATCTATAATTGCCTCCAGCTCCCAATATAAGTCAACCTATCATCAATATGCATTAAATCTCGGCGAAGCACATGGGATGGATCAGGAACATACAGGCCAAACATTTATACATGACCAGATGAACTGTAGCTAAGTCATGAGGTAAGCCAATCTTGTGGGTAACATCTCCAACCCTCTGTGTGATCTTATAAGGCCCAATAAATTAGGGACTAAGCTTACCCCGCCTACTAAAATTCATAATGCCCTTCATGGGAGACACCTAAGAGGAAAACCATATCACTAATACCAAAATCTAGGGGCCGAAGTCTACCATCCGTGTAGGATTTCTGCCTTACTCTACGCTGCCCGAAGCCTATGGTGAATAACTCTAACCCGTTCCATAGTATTGTGAGCCAATCAAAACTTTGAGGTAGACCTTCTCTGCAAAAAACCCAACCAACAATCAATCTACAATGCCTACCATGCAAGACCTCAAAAGGCGCCATTTGAATGCTGGAATGATAACATTATTATAAGAAAACTCTGCTAAGGCTAAAATCTATTCCTACTGCACCAAAATAATCAATATTAGGCCCCCAACATATCCTAAAGTAACTGAATAATCCACTCAGACTATCCATCGGTCTATGGTGAAATGTTGTACTCAAAGCAACCTTAGTATAATTGTAACCTAAAATGAGTGCCTCGATAAGAATAATTGAAACATGAACCCTATGAAGCCTAAACACCTCATGAACATACAACTCATCTAGTCTCTCTGCACCCCAATATAAGTGCATCAGCAGGAAATAATCTGGCTTGGTCTATCGATCTATGATAACCTAAATGCAATCATATCCCCTAGATGTATGGGGAAATCCTCAATCAAAGTCCATAGTAATCCACTACGACTTCCACTCAGGAATAGGGATTCTCTACATCTCACCACTTAGTCTCTAGTCCTTGAACTTTACCTACTGATAGTTCAATCGGTGAGACACAAACAATCCCATTGGTCTCCTCATGCCCCATCACTAGTAATGCTGTATCAAATCATGGTACAACCTCGTGATACCTGAATGGATAGAATATTTGACCTCATGGAATAGAGTATGAATTAAGTCAAAAACTCTCAAAACAGCTAGGTTTCCATAAACCCATGACAACCCATCCAAAATCTATCATGGCCCAACTAAAATCAACTCGAAAAACCCTTTCTCTCATCTAAACCAAACGTGGGTCCTAGTATTGGCGCTGTCTAATCTGATCAAATAAGGACAACCTATTCTAATCATTTGCTACAATTTACTCTGGCATAGAAATATAAAATCTAACCAACATATTGGCCAAGGACTTAATGTCCCGAGCCAATGACCTCTAAGAATCAAAAATAAAAGCTAGGATACTCATACTCACCGCCTTTTGTCATATCACATTTGCAACCACATTAGCCTTGCCCGGGGTGATAAAGAATGTTTAAATCATATTATATCAAGAGCTCAATCCACCTCTATTGCCTTAGGTTATGCTCTCTCTAACTTAGGATATACTGGAAACTGAGGCGATTTGCTTAAATCTCACAACAGATGCCATAGAGATAGTGCCTCTAGATCTTAACCGTCAAAACCACCACTACCAATGTATGTTAGGTAGTTGCACTTGTAATCCTTTAGCTACCTCGATGCATAAGATATAACATGACCATGTTGCATTAAAACACAACCTAACCTAAACCATGAGTATCATAATACACTGCGTAAGGGATGACCCTCAGCTTCTAGGGCAAGACTTGGGGTGGTAGTCAGCAACTCCTTTAGCCTTAAAAAGCTAGACTCATATTTAGCTGACAATTCAAAGGGCACATCCTTCCATGTCAGTCTAGTCAACAGAGCTGCGATAGAGGAAAAGCTCTAATAAATAGGTGTTAATACCCAACTACCCAAGGAATCTTATAATTTTGTGATAGTAGTAGGTCGAGGCCAATCACACACCTTGCCACCTTGGTCGGATCAAAACTAATGCTAGCACTTGATACCACGTAGCTCAAAATGGAAATTGACTGAAGCAAAAACTCACACTTTGAGAACTTGGTGTAGAGCTGCTAAATTCTCAAGGTCAGTAACATTACCCTCAGGTGATCCTCATGCTCTACTTGACTTTGGAGTAAAACAATATGTCAATGATGAACAAAGTTATAAAAAAGTCTAAATATGGCCTGAATATCCGATTCACAAAATCCATAAAGTCTCCATAAGCATTAGACAACTAAAGCACATCACCAAAAACTCATAATTCCCATACCTCATCCAAAAAGATATATTAGGGACATCCTCAGCCTGAATTGTTAAGTAATTTTTACTGGATCTAAAATCAATCTTAGAGAACATTATGGCACCTTATAAATGGTCAAACAAGTCATCAATAAGAGACAAGGGATACATATTCTTAACAGTATCCTTGTTCAACTAACTATAATTAATACACATCCGTAATAACCCATACATTTCCTTCATAAACAACATTGGGCACCCCATAATGACATACTAAGAAGGATAAAACCATAGTCTTGCAAATTCTGCAACTGAACACTCAACTCCCGTAGCTCTACTAGGGATATATGGTAAAAGGCAATAAAAATAGTCTTGTTTCCTGGCTCGACCTCAATAGCTAAATCAATAACACACTCGAGTTGGAAGATAGGTAAATCAATAGGAAATATATCTAAAAACTCACCAACTACTGGCACAAACTTAGGGGATATAGCATCATCTCTATTATCTTTAACATAGGCCAGGTAACCATGAAAACCTCAGGTAGCGAGCGTACCGTACAGACGATAAGAATAACCTAAAACATTAAATGGCCAGTGGGTCGTACCACACCACTAGGGGTACACCAGGTGTATAAAAGGTCATGGTCTTGTCATAACAATCCAAGACTGCATGATAAGGTGATAAATAGTCTGTGCCCAAGATCACATCAAAATACAACATGTTTACTCAATAAAAGAAACTTGAGTATCGTGACCCTAAATAGTCACCAGACACAATCTAAATACTCGATTCACCACTAGGCTCACACCCATAAGGGTAGAACATTAGGGGTATAGGCAACAACTAACAAGAAAAACCCAATTGAGTGGAAAAATAAGCAGATACAGAAGATAAGGTGGATCCAAGATCGAATAATGAGTTTTTAAAAACAATAAATGTACCTATGAAAACTACATCTGAGACCTCATCCTTTACCCGGTCAGAAATAGTATAGAACTTTCAAAAGCTCCCACCCTAGCTCAATACCTCTATCTCTCACTCTTCTTCCCTGGACTCCTCTCCTAGATCCTATGTGACTAGTGGCCCACCTCTAAATAGTGAAATATCTTGAGGTGGTTGGGCAAGAAAACCTGTGGTCTAGGTAGCACTTCACCGAGGGAAATCCCTGAAAAAATGGCTCCTATATCCACACTAAAAGCATCCCTCTACAAAATAATCCATGGAAACCCGGTGGCATTCTTATGGAATGACCTTCCCTATACACTCCTAACGACCACCCCATCTTTGGCCTGGCTGTAGGGACCCTCGATATAGCCTCGTGTACCTAAAATTAGGCCCCTAAAAGGATGTCTACCTAACCCCTGCCGAAAGCCTTTAACAAAGCTCCATATTATAGGCTTGTCTGAACTCCTCTACCAAAATGACGACCTCTAGATCAGGACCCCAATAACTGCCCTGGTGGCTCAGTCTCTTCTTATTGCCCTGGCGACTCAGTCTCTTCTTGTTTCCCCCTTAGGTCTAGTGGGCTAAAGCCTCCATGCTGCGAGCATGATCATCAATATTCAATAAGGACCTCTGCAATGCTAACATCCACTCAACCTAATCTCGTAGGACAGACCTCATCAATAGGAAACAAATTTACAACATGCCGAGAGAGCACTATATATTGTGCCTCAAATGCAAAAATAGTCGTAACACCCTAGTTTGATCTAGAAAAGTGAGCCCGCAATACCTCACATGTGCTCCTAAGAACATATTGGGCCATGAAGGCCTCTTGAAACTATCCCCAAGTCAGTGGGGATGAACCTGATGGTCTACAATCTCTGAAACTTGCCACCAATGACTAGTTGCACCCTAAAAAATAGGAAATAAAATCAGCCCCATGTATCTCTAATAACTCCTAGGTCCTTAAACACTCCTCACAAATAACAATAAATTCATGGGGATCCTGCCCTTATTATCCTAAGAACCTAGCGGGGGCAATAAGTAAAAGGTTGTACATCCTCCGCACCTCAGAAGCGGGTATAATAGGAGCTGTAGCTGATGAAGATGCAGTAACAATCTAAGCTGGCAAATGGCAAGTTGTACTGGCAGGGCTGTTGAGTCTGCAGATATGGGGGGAGTTGGTGCACCTTATTTTGCTTTCTAAGCAAACGACTGTTGTCTATCTATCAATGCCTTATCGAGCATGCAATAACTTTCATAACAAATTTCTTAATGTGGTAGGCAGTGGCGGCACAGACTATGGTGGTAGTGTAGGAGCTTCTCACGGTTGTGTAGTTGCAGGAGTACTAATAATTGATTGAGCATCAAGCCCTACCCTTTACGAACCAAATGGGAAGGGTCTTGACCTATGGATAAACAACAGGTACAGACCATCTAGGAAAGAGTGAAACCAAGGTATGTTTTAACAAACAGTATGAATATCTACGCACCAAAATGTTCAAGAGAAGAAAGCTTTCCTAAGGTACTCCATTGCCTCCCAAGGATTAGATACAGTCGTCAACGCACCGATCTGCAAAATTTTACTAGGTACTTTCTCCAATACCAAAGAGATGATGAACCTATGCTCTAATACCACTCTGTCATGATAGAAATTTCAGATAATGATGGTGTCTACAACCCTCCCATAGAAAAGCCTATCCCTACAGCCCGGAGTTGCTTGCAATGGTCCATAATGCTCAGAAACAAAAAATAGAATAATAACATAATCGAAAATGTACAATGGAAGAAGAAAGAATATATATAACCCAAATCCCAAAATCGGGTGTCAATGGCTTATGGAGCTACTAAACAGAGTATACACATATAACTCCTATGAAAAGTACTACATAAGTCCTGTCATAAAAAAAATTAGGGAAAGCTATAAAATTAAGGAAGCCAGGATTTTCTCAAACTTCCAACTCACCATTGTCCAGATCATGAAATCAACCTAGCACGATGATGTTGCCTTCAATAAACCCTACAAATATATGCACCACAAAAATGGTACAGAAGTGCAGAATGAGTACCTAACACGAGTACAAAGGTGGAATCACATGATGACTTAGATAAAATAAAATATAAGGAAATAGGTAGGAAAGTAAAACAAGTCAATAATTATATGTAAGAAATATAAAACTAAATGCTGAATACTGAAATAGGTAAGAAGATCAAATGCTAGATACTACTAACAGAAAAAAAAGTATATGAACTAAGCATATTCTAAACTTGACTATCGTACCAAAAAAACAACCTATCTCATAGGACCAGAAACTGCAATAGAAACCATTCATGATCTCCAGCTGAACATACTATAAAAATACTACATTTGATGGTAACAAAAAGTTATAAAGGCGTAAACTTGAATATGAATAAACTAAGGAAAAACTATTAACCCAAATGGACCCCCACCAGACTACTGAGTCCAAACAAAAGAAACACAAAGAAAACTACATGACGCCTCATCTCGCCTGTAGGTACAAACAACACAATAAAACTCATCGTGACTCCCCTATTAAGCCCTAAAAGTACAAACAACACGAGTAGAATGAATGCACATGGGTGCTAAAAAGTAAATAATAATGTAACATTCTCATACCAAGAGGATACCTCAGTGCAAACAATGGGGGTCCACATCCCAGATATCTGCACCTCTTAAACAATAGCAGGGTCCACACCCTGGGAGGTCGTGCCTAAATATCAACAGTATGTGCCCCGCCCGGTAGGTTAATGCCTTAATATCAACAGCGAGGTTCATGCCTCATAATCAATAACAGGGTCTATGCCTTGGGAGGTCGCACCTCAATATCAACAGTATGGGCCACACCCAGGAGGTCTGTGCTTTAATGTTAGTTGTGCCTGTGCTTAATTTACCATTACTCACTATCTAAAATGAATGATCGTTGCTCAATAATAGTAATAAAAACAAACAACAAACAAGGATCGGTCAAAGGCCATGAGCTAAATACTAAAATTTTTCACCATTCACATAATGACTCATCATAGTAAATAGGGTCCAAGGCCTCCTCTGACAAGTCCAGGACAACCAAATACAGTGCAACACCCTTTAAGTCCCTCCATGGGACCCTTGAAAGAAAGTGAACATGAGAAAAGTTACATAAATAGCATTTCCAATTCTAAAAACCATCCCGCACAACTTGTCACATTACAAAAGTATTCTACAATAACCAAGTCTAAAGAAAAGTAAACCTAGCCTACATGGACACCGACAAAAATCTTTGATAAGCGCAAAAAACTATCTTGAAGCTTCGACACACTCGAATCACCTAAAAATATAAATACACATCTAAGGATCAAAATATGAATAATCACACCAATACTTCTAGGTGCAATATGGTCCAAAAAAGGGCCCGTAAGCCACATAAGTGAATGTGTGGTTCAAAAATGAGCACAATTGGACCACCAGAAGGTCATCAATTGGAGTAACAAACATTATGAAAAAAGTTCAAGACATTGCATCACTATAAGAGATAGAAAGAAGAAGAAATCAACCTTAAAATGTGATAATAAAAACACCCATACACTCCCCAAACATGCACTATCAATTCCAAAAAATTCCTCAAGAACTTTTCACCCAAACTGACTAGGAATTGAGAGAGAAAAACAAAAAATTTGAGTTGGAGTTCGTCTCCCAACTACTGGAACTGATATTTATAGGCATTTGAAGCCTTCATTGCGATCGCGTCCAAGTGCTTCGTGTTCGCGACATATCAGGTCCCAAGCTATTGTGATCGCAAAAACATGCATTGCAATCACGATGAACCATTTTCCAGAAGCATACGATCGCGACGAATAATGGTGTAATCATATAGAACTGAAAAACTAACTTTTGTGGTTGCATCCCAGACCTACACGATCGCTATTAAGGTATTGTTCCTGCAATTTGATAGCATCACCGTTGTCTTTCTATAATTTCAAAAGCACTCAATGATGGCTTGGAATGGAATCGTGCATGAATTTTAGAAAACAAAATATGCACACAATACGGAAATGATATTTTAGACGAAATAAAATAGACAAAATGACCATCGGTTGTCATTTGACAAAAAAGATCCCCTAAAAGAAAATCAACCAATAGAGAAAAATTTCAAACTTCCCACCAACACACCCAAAATGAGCCCAGACACCTCCGAAAGTGAACTAATGAATCAACAACTAAAAATAAACATTCTAGATCTTATGGAAGTAGCATAATTCCAATCACCAAAATCTCACCTAGGCTCCATATGAACTTTGGCTAAACTAAATTTGCAAAAAAAGGCTCAATATCAAAATGGAAACCCCGGGATATGAACTTAGGAAAACTAACCAAAGTTGTTGGTCTGAAGATAATTAAACTATCACAATCAAATTCTGTCACGAACTGATTTCTTGAATCATGATGGCACCTACAATACCACTAGTAGGAGAACCAAACCCTGCAGTCCGTAGCCGAAGCGGAGGACTACTACAATTAATGCGGAAGGATATGAAAAGAAACAGTAAGGAATTAAGAAATTATGGAATACACCCAAGAACCGATGTCAATGTCAAACAAACAACTAATATAGATCAACAAGAATGAAATATATACAATATCCAAAGGTCTCCAAAATACAATGGAGATAATAAAAATGTAAAGCTGAAGAGAAACAGGATCAAGCTGCACGCCAGGCTCACCTTGAAACTCTGATCTGAGGAGGAATGAACGATCAGCGAGCTGAATCATGAACGAGGACCTGTACTCGGATCTGTACAAATGCAAATGTAGTATGAGTACAAGCCGCCGAAGCAACCTGTACTCAGTAGGTTTCGAGGCCCACTGAGTACACAACAAAAGTAACTATAGTAAATAGCGGAATAACAAAAGAAAGCAGTCATGGAAGCAAATAGGACATATCAGGGAACTAGTAGTTTAAGAAGGAATAAATGCCAGATAAACAGATACTGCTAGCAAACCACATAACAGGACCACATATACCGGATCAGAATAATTTGGTGTCCTTCTAACAACATATGTGACAATATAACCAAATGAATAAGAATCAAGGAAGATAAGGATCGAAGATGGTCGGTATACCGGTAACCTCAAGTGAAATAATAATGGATT